>JAQQSZ010013880.1:0-11653 GCA_028646595.1 Phalanger gymnotis
CGTTCCACAAGCTCCTCCCACCACAGGCTTCTATTGGCTCCAGTGCTAGCCACTCCCCCCAGGGTCCTGGGAGGCTCACATCCACATAGGTTCCACACCCAACAGGGCTCTGGGCCTGGGGTTTAACACTTAGCAAGGCTCAGGGAAATACACTGAATTACTGAAAGAAAACAAAGACCATTTTGCTTGTCAACACATCACCTTCAAGGTCTACTGCTGGTTGGCTGCAGCCTGGCCTATGCTGGCTAAGCCTGCACTGGACTGTGCTCCACTCTCACCTCAGTGCAATAGACCTTTCCTGCTGACCTTTTTTTTGAGGGGGGAAGGCAGGGCAACTAGGTTTAAGTGACCTGCCCAAGGTGACACAGCTAGTACGTGTGTCAAGTATCTGAGGCCAGATTTGAACTTAGATCCTCCTGACTCCAGGGCCAGCGCTTTACTCACTGTGCCACCTACCTGCCCCTCCTGCTGACTTTCTAAGATGTCTTAGGCTGGAAAAGTGTTTCTCCCTATCCTTTTGTGAGTTCTGCTGCTTCAGAATTCATTTTGAGGAGTCATTTAAAGTTGTTTGGAAGGGAATTTGGGAGAGCTCAGGTGAGTTCCCTCCTTTTATCTGCCATCTTGGCTTCTTTTTTTATTCAATTTAAAAAAGAAGTCATTTTATCCACCTCAGCAAAAATCACCAGGACATTAAATATAAGAGAATATTTTTAAGAATATAAAAAGATAGAAACTTGTCTCGGTATTGTTTCCATCTAAATATCATTGAAAAAGATAAGAAAGAGAAACAATAACAACATTAAGAGTAACAACTATGTGACCACTTTACAAAGTATTTTATGTACTTTATCTCATATCATGGCAGCACTTGCACTCAGAAAACCTGGAGATCTTACCCCAAAAAGCAAGAAAAACCAAAGGGATAAGCTGAAAAGCTTGTGAAATATTATGGGGGAATGCTGTTTGGGAGGCCATAATAGAGTTAAGAATGACACAAGTGGGTATATGTGTTTCTTTTATGGAACTGGATGATGTTCTTATGAACCTGAAGGGTATAGCAAAGGGCTCTCTCCATAAATCAAACTAGTCCAGAGGGAAAAAACAAAAAACTAGACTTCCCAATAAGTGAAAGATTCCATGTCCCCCTGCTCCTTTGCTTATTTCTGCCTTGCCTTCTCTCCTCTTAACTCCTTCTTCTCTTTATCCTTTTGGTGTTGTTCCTCCTTGTATTCTTTGACCTTCTTTCTTTGTGGTCCAAAGTGCCTAGCAGAGAATGCTGCATACATTCAGCCAATGTTTAAATGCTGATGAAGGCAGTGATAATTGTGTCGTCCAGACTATAAGTGCTCTTTTTAAATTTCCTAGACCCTGTTCGTGGATGGCACTTTCTTAAAAAAAAAAAAAAAGATTAGTATTAAGATGGCAGCAAGAAATAGGGTCACAGTTTGAAGTGGAGGAAATAAGCACAAGGAGATGAACCAAGAAGCCCTAAAGAGCATTCCTCAGATTCCACATTCTCTTAGCCAGCCCCATATGTCTCTAGGTTCCTAGTGTCCCAATTTTGATGAATCTTCTATCCTACGTTCTATTTTCTCAACTCCCCATCTCCTAACCCCTGATCCCATTTTGTAAAGTCTCCACTTACCTTTTATTGTTTGATGTCTGAGTGTATCTGTACTTATTTCTTGGTAGTAACATGGTGGAACAGGGGAAAAATCCTTAATTCACTTAGGACACACCCAGGAAGAAGTTCTACATGTCCTGTCTCTCAGCATCAGGACTTTATTCAGAGCACTATCCCAGGGACCCTTAATCTTTACCTTTATCAAGGAAGCCAGGGTGAATGCTAATATATATTCAGTCACTGAGACTAAGCTGAAACAACAAACTGTATCATTGCCACTGTTTTGGAAAATAGGCTCCTGGGCTTGTGCATGCAGGTACAGTGCTAGGTTCTGCACAGGATGGCACCAGGCCACATGCATGTCATCTGAACAAGCCCCCCAGTCTTCCATGTTACACTGAAGTGGAAAACGGTTCCTTTTTCTCCTGGAACAATAGAAGGCTTTTAGCCAGGGAACGCTGGGGAAAAGGGCTGGGTATAGGCTCAGAATTGTGTAACCTTTGACAAGTCACTTAACTTCTCTAAGAGCTGTACTCAACCCATATCTAGATAAGAGTCCATTCTACCATACTCTTGATACATTGTCACCCAACCCTTGATCGTAGACTCGAAGTGAGAGGGAACTAACCTATTGCCTCCCAAGGCAGCTCAGAACTCCATTTCTGAATATCCTTAAATATTAGAAAGTGCTTGTGTTTCCCCCCTTGCATCAAGCCTAAGTCTGCTCCCACATCAGCCCATTGGTCTGAGTTCTGTCCACTGGGGCCTAGAAGAATAATGACAAAATATTACAACTAGAAAAGATCCCAGAGACCATCTAGTCTGATCCTTTTCTGAATGAGATATCCCCAGAAATATCACTTGATAAGCGGGCCTCTGCCTAAAAACCTTCAGTGATGGTGAAACCAGTGCCTTCAGGTAGCCAATGCCATTGCTGGACAGCTCCACTGAGGAAATCTATCCTTACATTGTCTATCCTTAAATCTATTTCTCCACAATTTTCAACCCCTGTCCCTTGTTCTGCCCTTCTCAGTCAAGCAGAACAAAATTAATCCCTTTTTCCCAATAGTCACCTGAAGACAAGAGAGGGAGTGAGTGAACAGTGTGGTTTGTTTCACTGACAAAAATTGATGCTACTCTGAAGGTCAGCATTAAGATAAGCTGTAAACATCCAAAAGGAACAGTGGAAGGTCATTGTAAATTGTAAAGGACCATACACATGTAACCTATTTTTCTTTTTACTGGACCTGTGATTTCATTGGTGTAGAGAATTCTCATCGAGAAAGCTATCATTATTAATATTCTTGTGGTATGGATGACTTGATCTGTACACACGAGTACTCTTGCACATTCCTGGCCAGCCCTCAGGCTATGCTGGTACATTCTTCCTGACCTTATCATCTTTGGGTATTGACATAATTTAAGGTGTTCTACTATTCCCTGACCTGCCGTGACTGTGGAGATGGGCTGTTGTGCAACCAGGTCCTAGTGGCTCCATTTCATGCAGCACAGGCCATTTTAATAGTCACCACCTTCTTGCATCCTGGTAAAGTGCTATAAGATCTCCAGATAAAGAAGTTTCCTAAAGAAACAGATCATTTAGCCATGAGAGAAAAGCTAAAAGGCGATGTAATAGACTTGATAATGCAAGAAGGGCTATTATGGAAGTGATAATAACCGCCTAGTTCCACTAAGGACTAGACAAGATGAAATTGGCCTAAGTTACAGTGGGAGCGATTTCAGTTAGCCCAAAAGAAAATTTTCCTGATGAGATCTGGTTCAGTTTGTTTTTGCTGCCAGGTTGGTCAATGAATATTATATCAGCTTATAGCAATATTTGTTGACTTACTGGATGAGTGAGCCATGCTGATAGCTTAGCACTTGGTGCATATTATCTGTTTGGTATATTTGACAAAGGTATGTGTGAAGTAATGTGTACGGGGCTATATGTCCTGGTAACTAGGCTCATATAAGGTTTGAATACTTAGGAATACTCATACATAATTTCAGGGAGTTATCTAGACTAACTGAGCACTATACCAGTAGGATACAGGAAGGAAGATAAATAAATGTTTTACAAGCAGTATTTCTCAGTGTACAAATATACTCTGTCACTGTTTCTTGCTATCAAATGGGAGTATGTGTGTGCTTCTGATAGATGGGGGAAATCAGGCACCACTGAAAAAATAACCTAAGACATCATCAGTTGCTAATGCAATAAGACATATGTGTGGAGCAAGTTCATAGGAAAATGAGTCAGCATCCATTTTCATATGAAAAATGTAAATGGTAAAAATGTTTTGTTATAATATATACATACATATATATGTATATACCCACATGAAATATGGGTGAATATGAATTCAAATCTGGCCTCAGACACTTAGTAGCTGTGTGACCCTGGTCAAGTCATTTAACCCTGCTTGGGACAATTTCCTCATCTATAAAATGAGCTGGAGAAGGAAATGGTGAACTGCTCCAGTATCTTTGCCAAGAAAATCCCAAATGGAGTCACAAAGAGTCAGGCACAACTAAAATAACTGAACAGCAACATAAATGTGAAGAAGAAAATGTTTTTCTTATATTTGTATATATTGCATGCAAATGTACACAAATACCTACAGGTGGTTGCTGTCTGAATTAGCACATAAATATATGTCAGTATGAAATCTTTCCTTCTTTATCTTCATATTTATTCAGATACCAACTAGGTAAATAATGATTATTATTATAAAACTTCAGAGTTGGAGGTGACCACATGGATCATCTAGTCCTAGCCCAAGAATCCTCTCCTTAATACAGTGAAAAAGTGGTCATCTATTCTTTTCCCAAAGACCTCCATTGACAGAGAACCCACTTCCTTTTACTATCACATATCTCTCTGATAATGTTGTTTAGGTTGTTTATCTTATAGTATTCTTAATGAGTAATATGTTACAGTCTTCTCATGCCCCATCACAATCTTGCCAATACTATCCGTGTGACTTGAGACTTTAATTCTTTAAAGACTAAGGCATTCTCTGATTTCTAGCCATATGATATTAAGAGAAAAACATTAGTGTTAATAAAAATGAGCCAGAGAGACGGTGTGGCATAGCTATCCTTGGAGTCCAGAAGACCTGGGTTCTAGTCCTACATCTGACACATACTGACCGTGACCCAGGGCAATTCATTTTAACCTTTCATTGCCCAAGGCAACTTTGCTTTGATAGAGAGACCTTCTTCCCTGAGAATTTCCTACACTAATAAAAGGAGTGCAGTTAAAAAAAAAATCAAAGATAGGCTTTTTTTTTCCACAAAGAAGCTTGGGAAGTCCCCAAAGACATTGAATAATTTCCCAAGTCAGTGGACTATTTAGTATTCCTACTACTTAACTCAGTACAGTTCAATTGTCAATCTGCAATATCTGTACGAGATATATGTACAGACAGATAGATTAACTCTATACACTGTCCATCATGATCTGGTCAATAAGCATTCTTCATTTATTTAGTTGTTTTTCCTGTGGCAGCTAGGCTCTGAAATCAGGAAGGTTCAAGCTCAAATCCAGCCTCATGTACTTACTAGATGTGTGACCCTAGGCAAGTCACTTAATGTTTGTTTGCTTCAATTTCCTTAACTGCAAAATGGGGACTATGATAATAGCACCTGTCTCCCAGGGTTGCAGTGAGGACCAAATGAGATAATATTTGTGAAATGCTTAGCACAATGACTGGCACAAAGTAGGTGCTTAATAAATGTTTGCTCTCTTGTCTTCCCCTCCCCTTGTGGATAGGTAGGATAAATTTTTAATTAATTATGAATTTCATTTAGGGGGCTCAGTAGTATTCTCAGGCCTTGATTTAATCAACACTATTATCCACAAAACAGGAGCATCGGGAGGCCTTCATCCATAGGGAATTCTATTTCCTTTTGGACACTGCTTTTAATATCTTCCATGACAGGGCAGACACCTTTATCAAGTTTGCATAGTCGTGTCTTATAGCTCACTTGATGTTAATGATCAGTCGATCAATAGATTGATTAATTAAAATTAATCAATGCATATTAATTAAAATTAATCAATGCTATGTTCTAGTCATTGGGTCATTGAACAAAGCTATCTCTGTTGCATCTTAAAAGAAATTTTGCATGAGGACAGCTAGGTGGTGCAGTTGATAGAGCATTGGCCCTGGAGTCAGGAGGATTTGAGTTCAAATGTGGCTTCAGACACTTACTAGCTGTATGACTGTGCAAGACACTTAACCCTAACTGCCTCCAAAAAAAAAAAAAAGAAATTTTGTATGACTTGGGGAGATACCTTGTTGGAGGAGAGCCTTTAAGGTAGAATTTGACTCTACTGAATCGAATGATTTTTAAAAATTATTAATTGACAAAAAATCATAGTGAGATTTTGTAGTCCCTGAAGCTCTGTTATGTGCATGGCTGTAGAGATACAGCCTGCTGTAGAATATTGCTGCAAAAGCTCACTTTTTTTCCTTATCATAATATCATGCCTGTTATATTCCCCTTGTTCAAGTATCTTTAGGATTTATTCCTCAACATCCTCAAAATAATAATCCTATCTATGATGGAGAATAATAGTTTGTCATGGAAGGAAATTTATATTTGGAGTCAGAAGACCTGGGTTTGAATCCTGCTCACTTAGTAATTCGCTATGTGATCTTGGTCAAGTTATTTCTCTCTGTACCTCAGTTTCTCCCTTGGTAAAACAAGGATTTTGGACTAGGTGGCCCCTTATGTCCCTTCCAGCTCTGAATCCTATGGTTCTGTTCAATTCCATGCCAAATATTGATAGATAGATTATAGACATACTGGTAGATAGACAGAGTGATAAATACATACATAGATACATAGATGGATGGATGGATGGATTTATTAAACACTTAATATGAGTCTGGCACTGTGCTAAGCACAGTTAAGACCTTCTATTTTTAAACTCCCTAACCAAAAGCAGCAATAGAACCAATCTGCTATGAAAGCAGACACCTAGACCTCACCTTCCCTGAGTAGACTCGGGTTGCAAAGAAACATTTGCATTTCTGTTCAAACTCAGCTCTCCAAGTCACACATTCAGCAGTGTTTTGATTCCCCCACAAGCTCTCGCTCAGCTTGGACAATTACATGTGCCTTGGGTGCTCTCCTTTGGAAGTGTTCTGAATCTCTTATTGCCTGTCTAACCAATTTCCCAGGCAGGGCTGAACAGGTTCCTTGGTGAATAGGTTGGCATGACACCAAAGCCTTTCAGCACTTGAAACAATTTTCTCCCTGGGCTCTCCTCTCTGGCACCTCACCTGGCGGCTTGATTACCACTCAGCTCTGTCAGTTCCTTCCAGTCCTACAGCTAATAAAAAAAAGAAAATGCTTCCTGGTAAATTAAGAAAGCGTGATCTGTTGGACAGCATCAAGGATGCGGCAGAGACTTCTTTGGCTTGGACCTAAAACAAACCGTTTCTAAATCAGTCACTGCCATCTGAATGTGGCAAAGTCTCTCCTCTAACACTCATGGGGACAAAGCCTGGGATTGTGTAGCTCTTAAAGAAATAAATTAGCTAGGAAATGAGTGTAAAGACGTTCACAGGCAAAGAGTATGCTCTGAATGCCAAGTAAGAACCTGCTTCTCCAAGAAATAAAACATATCTTTTTCAAGACTAATAGTGATTTTTAGAAACTCTTAGGAATATACAATAAGAATGTGAGTTTAAAGACACAAAAATATGAAATTTAACAAAGAATTAATTTAGCTCCAATAATGATAGTGATAATCTCTTGAGGTCATTTAAATTCCACTGAGCACATAATTTAAAAATCCACTCCAATTTCAGGTAAAATTAGGTACCTGGGGAAATAAACATTCACGTAAATAATGAGTAATAGGGGGTAGAAAAAGCAAATTTCTATGCATCTAGGGCACAAAGGGCACAGCATCAAGAAAGACTGAGAGATGTGCTGAGATGTGAAGAGATGTGAAGATCTGTTCAAAGGGGCAATTTAAAACATTGTGTTTCTTCCACGTGAAATCAATAACTTGTGGACAAACTATCTCAGCGTTTGATGCTTGGGGACCTACCAGGCTTACTTCACCAGACTCTTCTTTTCATAGTTACTCTACGATTTTGTTTTGAGATTTAGCATACGGGATGGAAGCAGAATTGTCATCAGGACATATTCAAAAATAATCATGGGGTTACTTTCTTTTTGTTCAGCTTCCTAGAAAAGAAGTGACATGAAATCCTGGAATGAGTTATGACCCGGGAGAGCCAGAACCCAGCTCAGCCAGCTTAAACACTTCATATTTCTGGACTTCAGTTTCCTCAGATATAAAGTGAAGGACTTAGACAATTCATCTTGAATGTCTCTTTTCAGCTCTATAATTCTGTCTTCCCAATGGCAGATTTTTCAATTAAGATTCCCATTCCCAGGACAACATAAGTGGAGTAAAACTTGGGTTAGTAAGTTGTGGTTGAACTACGTCTTCCAAACACAATGTAATCTTCCTAATTGAATATTCCAAATACTGAAATTCTGATAAGGATTCCCAAAAGGGGATGGCAATGACTCTTAACGTGGCATTGTCCAGCTCTGAAAAAACAATAGAGTGACAAGCCTGGTAAAAATAGAAGGAAATTCGACACTACGCCTTCTGTCAAGGTCTCGGGATTCTGACTTTGTTTATATAAAGATCCAGATTTGGCATCATGTTTAACTTCATTTTGGATGAAGTATTACAGAGTACTTATGAGTGCAAAAAAGACTCTGTTGATTTTAAGGGAACAGAAAGCCACTCTGCATGGTAGAATCTGACTTTTCCTAAGCATGTTCTATTGTAGATGATGAGAAAATCTCTTAACATTTTTTTTTGAAGAGACCAGAGATACCTGATTAAACCATGGAGATTTGTAGCTTTCAGAGCTAGTCTAAGGGAGAAAGGAAGAAAAAAATTGTTTTTCTGAGCTATTTGTTTTTGGAAAATGTCAAGCACTTTAATGCAGGTACTTAAATATGCTTGGAAATGTTGAATGTGTTTGCTGTTGTTGTTTGTCCTTCATTCTTGAAGAGGACCATGACATCAGCGAGGTGATGTCATGACCTGCAAGTGAATTGGATTTAAGTGAGAGAAGGCTGTGCAAAGTCACCAGTCTCACTCTTTCCTAGAGAGCCATCTGGGTCCAGTGGCCAGATATAGATCAGGTCAACTGGAGATGGCCCCAAAGATAACAAAGATCATCAATAGTAAGTATCTTTCCTAGGGAAAAAGGGGGGCAGCAAAATTCAGTTAAAGCAACCACAAAAGAACAATTCTATTTTAGATCCCAGGACTTCTAGTCTTCCAACATACTTCCCTTCTTCCTATTGTCTTGTCAATCCTGTTGATCTCAAGTGAAACTGGTTGTGGGAAAAGGAAATCAGCTAAGGTTACAAGCTAAAACCACTTTTTTTCAAATATTTATTCAACACACACACACACACACACACACACACATATTGAGTGCCAGCTGTGACCAAGGCATACAAAGATATCCATTATCTAGGAAAACAAATCAAGAAGAACTAATTTAAGAATCATTAGACTACATGAAATCTATAAACAAAACAACAACAAAAAAAGAGAGCCAAGGAATAATATTTCAAGAAATCAAAGAAAGAAAATTGCCTAGATCTCTTAGAACCAGAAGGCAAAGTAGAAATAGAAAGAATCCACTAATCACCTCCTAAAAGAAACACAAAATGAAAGCTCCCAGGAATATTATGGCTAAAATCCAGATCTCCCAAGTAAAAGGAAAAATACTACAAACAGAGAAAAAAATTAAACTACCAAAGAGCCATAGTTGGGATCATATAAGATTTAACAGCCACTACTATAAAGAAGTAAAAACCTTGGAATATAATATTCTAGAAGGCAAAAGACATAGGCTTACAATCAAGAATAAATTATCCAGCAAAACTGAGAATAACCTTACAGGCTAAAAATGGATTTTTAATGAAATAAAGGACTTCCAAATATTTCTGCTGAAAAGACCAGAACTGAGTAGAAAAAGTGACAAAAACACAGGAGTCAAGAGAAGCTCATGGCTGAGCAAATGTAAGGGATTAAACAAGGTTAAACTGTATATATGTTTATATGGGGACATGATATATATACATATATAGTCCCTCAGAACTCTATCATCATCAGTGGTCATAGAGGGATTCTAATTAGATAGAGGACCTGGGAGTGATTCTGTTATGTTTTGGTGATCTTAAAGAAGAATAAAAAGGAAGTAGAAGGCATACACTAGGAGGAGGGGAACAGAGAGGGAAATAGGGAAAATTATCTCAAATAAATGGGATGTACAAGTACAACTCCATACAAAAAGGAGGAAGTGGAAGAAGTAAAGGGGAATATTTAAGTTTAACTCTGCTCTGAACTGGTCAAAGAAGAGAGAAGAATATACCCACATACACAGTGGAGTACAGAAATATATTTCACCTGATAGGGAACAGGAGGAAAAAGGGTTAAGGAAAGGGGAGGTGGAAAATAAGAGGGACTATAAATTAAGGAGGGATTATTCAAAAGCAAAACAAATTCTTAATGATGGGGTGAGAAACAAGGAAAAGGAAAAGTATAAGTGAATGGAATAGAGGAATATACACAGCAATCAAATCTCATAAAATTGAAAAGAACAACAGAATGGATTAGAAATAAGAATCCAATAACATTTTTTTTTACTAGAAACATGCTTGAATCAAAAAGTTAAACACAGAGTTAAAATAAGTGGCTAGAACAAAATTTATTATGATTCAGCTGAAGTTAAAAAGGAGGGGTAACAATCATGATTTTAGACAAAGCAAAGAGACAAAGATAAAGAGATAAACAACAAAACTATGTTGTTGTTCAGTTGTTTCAGACTCTTTATGACCCTATTTGGGGTTTTCTTGGTAAAAACACTGGAGTAGTTTGCCATTTTCTTCTCTAGCTCATTTTACAAATGAGGAAACTGAGGCAAACAGGGGTGAAGTTACTTGCCCAGAATCACATAGCTAGTAAGTGTCTGAGGCCAGATTTGAACTCAGGAAGATGAGTCTTCCTGACTCTAGGCCTGAATTATATATAAATTAATAAATATTATAAAATATAAATTGTCTAGATAAACAGAACAGGAAACAAAGTACTTAAATGACTCCATCTCATAAAAAGAAATTGAGCAAGACATAAATGAACTCCCAAAGAAAATAAACCTAGAACAAGATGGCTTTACAAGCTAATTCTATCAAATGTCTAAAGAACAATTAATTCTGATACTAAATAAATTTGTTTTTTTAAAGGAAAAAAGGGTGGGTGCTACCAAATTCCTTCTATGAAAAGGATATGGTTTGGATACTTAAACTAGGGAGAAAGAAAAATTAGACCAATAGCTCTAATGAATATTGATGCAAAAAAAATAAAATATCATCAAGGAGACAAGAGCAATATATCACAAAAATTATACACTATCACCGGGCTAAATTTATAACTAGAATACAGGGCTAGTTCAATATTAGGAAAACTATGAACATAAATTGATCATATTAATAACAAAAACAACCAAAATCATACTTTATCAATAGATGCAGAAAAAGCTTTTGGCAAAATACAATACCCATTCTTGTTAAAAGTACAAGAAAAAATGATTCCTATACTTTATGGAGTGTCATTACATGTATGGGCACTCCTCCCCTTGCTACAAATATAAATATCAATTGTTTATTGATATTTTAGAAACAGCAAAAGTTTTATATTACTAGTAAAGAAGAATAAAATTATTTTAAAAAACACTAGAAAACATAAGAATAAATGGAGTTTTCCTCAATATGATAAGTAATATCTATCTAAAACCAAGATCCAGCATTATTTGCAGTGGAGATAAAGCTAGAGGCTTTTCCAATAGGATCAGAGATAAAGCAAAGACATTTACTATCACCATTACTATTTCATATAGTGCTAAAATGTCATAGCAATAAGACAAGAAAAAGAAATTGAGGTAATCAGCATAGGCAACAAGGAAAGAA
>JAQQSZ010013881.1:0-11653 GCA_028646595.1 Phalanger gymnotis
CTGGGGAACAGGGCAACCAGAATGTACGCCATCTTGGAGTGGGGGGGGGAGGAAATGGGGAGAAAATTTGTAATTCAAACGCCTGTGAAAATCAATGCTGAAAACCAAACATGTCAAAAATAAATTAAAAAAAAATGTGATTGAAATGTTACACAGTGCTTTCTTTTATGATGGTGATTTTTTGATGTATACAGCCATTAATTTTCACAGTAACCCTGTGTGGTAGTTAAGGGAGGGCATGGATTTTTATTCCCATTTCACAGATGAAATGGAAATGTTATGGGAGCAGGTAGCGCTTAGAAAGCTAGTAAATGTTAGAACTGGGACTAGAACTCAGTTTGGCCCCAAATCCGTTTCTCCAGGATTCTCCTTATTTGCCACTAGAGATAACATTTTTCACAATGTTGATGATGATGGGATGTAGAACTCATTGAATAGAACTTTAGAGGCTATCTTGTCCAAACTCTTCATTTTACAGATTGGGAAACTGAGACTAAGAGAGGGTAAGTAACTTGTTCAACGTCACAAAATTACTGGGTAGTAGTGACGAGATTAGAAGTACTTAGATTACAAATGCAGCTTGTGTTCAGCTCTGCTTCATTGGGACTTCAATATTCTCCTTAAAATCATAGAGTCTTTGATTTTGAAGGTACATTCTTGTCCATTTAGACTCATCAAGAGCATCCTGAGAAGAGTCCATCAAGTTTCCATTTGAAGATCCCCCAAGGTATTCCACATCATCAGTGTCAGCCTTATTCTAAAATAAGTGTGAGTCTTGTCTATTCCCTAAACGTCTTGGGATTTTGACTCTTGCCAGCACCCTTTGGTTCTACTGCTCGTGTATCCAGCACTGAGAGCACTGGTTCATTACTATCATTGAGGCCACAAAGCAGCTTGCTTCCTGAAACTCCCCGCACTGCTGACCTGGACTTCTGTAAAGCCAGAGATATGATCTTATTTATTGAGTAGTTTAGCAGCAATAATGAGGATATCATGGACATATTCTTAATTGAAAATGTTCTGATAGCTTAGCTGAGCCCTGCTCTTTTCCACAACTGCTTAGTTTAAGTAGAAAGGTTGTTGGCCATTACTGGGAGACTTGGCTTTGAATGCTAATTTCTGAGCAAAGCAAATGCATGCAGATAATCTTATGGAAGATTGTACCATGGTGTAAAGCGCTCTGGATTTGTACTTCCATGGTTCTTTGCTGAAAAGTCCGTTTCCTCATCCGCATAGGATCACACTTAGATCACAAGATAGGCACTGCCATTTACCGGCTGGAGACCCATGCTCAAAGACAGCAATTCCTAGGTTCAAGTCCTCTTTATGACGTATGATGACTATAACACTGAGCACACCATGTACCTCTCAATTACCCAGATAACTTTGAAAGATTCTTCTCAAACCTGCTTCGATAAAGAAAGTTTCCTTATGTAGAATTCCCCAGACTGATGATTTTGCAAATCTACTCCTTATCATTACTTCTCAAATAGCCTTCCTGTTACTGGCACACCTTGGAGCTATTGCAGGTTCAGTTCCAGACCTCCATAATAAAGCAAATATGACAATAAAGTGAGTCACAAGAATCGTTTGGTTTCCTACTGTATATAAAAGTGATGTTTACACTAAACCAAAGTGTATTAAGTGTGCAATGACAATTTGTCTTAAAAAGATGTATATATCCCTTAATTTTTTTTAAAAAAATGCTCCATTACTAAAAATGTGAACCATAATCTGAACCTTTAGCGAGTCATAATCATTTTTGCTGTTGGAGGGCATTACCTCAGTGTGGATGACTGCTGACTGATCAAGGCTGTGGTTGCTGAAGGTTGGAGTGGTTGTAGCAATTAAAAAAAAGGCAATAATGAAGTTTTCTTCATTGATTGGCTCTTCTTTTCATTCAAATGCTTAAAGGCCATTATTAATCTGTTTAATTTCAATATTGTTGTGTCTCAACGAATAGGGAGGCTTGAGGAGAGATAGAGAGACTGGGCATGCCCAGCTGGTAAAGCAGTCAGAACATTTACGTTTATTAAGTTTTCAATCTCATATGGACTCTATTCTCCCAGCCCCAAAACAATTACAATAGTAACATCAAAAGTCACTGATCACATATCACCATAGCAGACATAACAATAATGAAAATGTTTGAAATGTTGCAAGAATTACCAAAATGTGACACAAAAAGACAATGTGAGCATATGCTGTTGGAAAAACGGTGCCAATAGACTTGTTCCATACAGACTAGCCAAAAATCTTTAATTGGTAAAACATGAAATACCTGCAAAAAGCAATAAAGCAAAGTACAATAAAATGAAGCATGCCTGCATCCAGCTTACAAGAATATTGCGAGAATTACATGAGATAATAAAGAAAATAATTGTTCGTAAGCATAAAAGCTATAGAAATATGGGATATTGTTACAGCTAAAGATTCTACTAAACCTAAAAATGCAGTTTCCTCTGGTTGTCCCTTATATAGTTAACACATAAGGATTTCACAATATATAATTCACTGTAGAATTGAATTCTTCAAAAAAGATGTCTGAGTGTAAGAGCTTTAATTACAGAAATACACAAATGAGAGCATTATGTGAGAAATTATTATTAATAACCAATATCTTCAGGAGATTCAGAGCTCCTTCCCACTTGTTCCAAAGTCCTGACTTTAAGTTCAGTTTGTTTTTTGGAAGGTCATTACTGATAATAAGATTGCTTTGAGTCTCCTCCATCTTGGTCATACCACCCAACCTTGCAAGGAATTTAATCTAAGAGAGGGATGCCCATTGTGTTCTACTCAAACTTCGATAAATACTTTCGTCTACATATCCCTAGGCCAGGAGCAGTCTGGTATAGCTAGGAGTGGTCTGGTATAGAGATATTTTCTCTGTCCATGGGTGACATGTTGATGGGGTCACATCAGTCCCTATTGGAAGGGTGTATAAACTATGAGCCCACTGTCATGGTTGTCTTTGTTCTGAGAGATGGCCAAATGACCATCCTTTTCTTAATAACCTGCTGACATTATTGATGAAAACATTAAAGTATCCAGAAACTATATCTCTTCAACCTTTTTAAACATCACAGTTATGGTGACCACAAAGGGATCTGAGCTTTTCACTCTACATGCTTAACAAGGAGCTCCTTTCAAGTGGGCCCATGTGGAGAGTTTCCTCACAAAGAGAGTTTTCTTTTAGGACTCTGTCCGTGATCTGACTTTCTCTTTTACCAGTAAGTAAATTTTACCTGGGTTAGCATATGCATGTCTATATGTTTGCTTTCAGTATTTGTGCTGCAACTTTTTTCCCTAATTTTCCCTCTCACAGGGAGGCAATTGTCAGGTAGATATGTCTGCTTGAAAAAGATTCTCTGAAGTAAGCTACATGGCGATGAGAGAGAGAGAAAACCTGTGTACACAGTAAAGCACCATCTATGAAATCTGGGGTTTTATGAATATTCAGCTTAGGAAACCAATTGCTTGGTAATCCCCGCAAGTGCCAGCAGTATATTCCAAATTTCTTGCAGGGTCTAGAGTTTCAAGTGGGGAGATCCAGCAGGCTGAGACTCTGTGAGAGAATCTGTAAAGCTACAATCTTTTCATTCAGTCTTTCTCTGTCTGTCTGTCTGTCTGTCTGTCTGTCTGTCTCTCTCTCTGTGTGTGTGTGTGTGTGTGTGTGTGTGTGTGTGTGTACGTGTGTGTGTGTGTGTGTGTATGTGTGTGTGTGTGTGAAAGAAACTTTTTAAGCAAAGGAAGAAACTAGATATTTTTATTAAGACTGCCCAGGAAGCCTTTGAGAGAATCCTATTCTTAGCATTTTTAGGCGGAGGTGTATCAAAAGGATTCTTGCTGTCAGGTAAAGTGAATAAACTAAGGGAGATATTAAAGCAAAGAAAGAAAGTAGTTTTAATCTCCACTTTTGATTTCTGAGTCACTGAGGCTCAGCTGGGTTTGTCTCTGTGTCTGTGTGATGTTTTCAAAGATTAGTTTTTCAAGTAGTGGAACTGAAAAAGCAGGTGAGACTCTCTGAAGAGTTAGTTTTTTTGTTTGTTTGTTTATTGGGGGGGGCACTCATAGAAGGTATCTTTCTACCTCAGTAAAAACGCCAAGTCCCCCCCCCCCCACTTTGGATGAAGCTCTACCAGCAGCTTTATGCTAATAAAGACCTAGACTGAGCAGCCCCAAAATACCATGGGCTGATGAAAGCTGAGAATTTTTTGTCACTCTAAAGTTAGATCAATTCAGGTTTAATTAGATCCCAAAGCAGAAGTGTGTAGATTATGTTTAAATTAAATCCAGAGAACTGTCTTTGCTCCCTCCCTCCGGTATAGCTGACATTAGGGCAGTGTGTTTAAAACTTCAAAAATAAGAGTTGCTGTTTTTTTGTCTTTTAAGACATTTTAATCAGGGATTTTATATAATAGACTTAAATGAAATCACTTTAGGATTTCTGTTATTTGTTTAATATGTATGTTAACATTATAAAAGCTGTTTATAATAAGTAATGTTGGTGGAAGGTGTAAGAGAAATATAGCTCTCTTGATTTTTAAATTATTAAATATTAACACTCTCCAGATTCTAAAAGGTTGTAAAAAGGAGGGTGAGTATGATTTTTAATTTGGAAAACTGTAAATTAATCAGTCAAGCCTTTTGTAATCTGTTTGGGAGTAGCCAGAACCCCCAGTCTTGTGATTCAATGGGGATATAAGCCGCTGAACATCTCCTAAAATTTTTGCAATCACTGAATATGTCTAAATGGAGTTTTTAAAAGGATTTGTCCCACAAACTTTGACATGTATTGGACTAGGAATAGACAGTTCAGGTTTCTATCTCCTTTTGGGAGAACAAGAGATTTGGAGCTCTTTGATATCCTAGAGAGCACCTGATTTTTTTTTGATATTTACATTAATGAAGAGAATCCCCTAAGTTGAAATTCACTCCATAGGCTGGGAAAAGTGGGGTTGTTGTACGATGTGTACAACAATAGTATTTGTAGTCTGGGATATTGCTGAAATGTAAAGGAAATTGGGGGTAGCCTGAGTAATGGGTTTGAAAGATTAGGAAAGAGAAGTAAAAGCTAGAGCAAAAACATGGAAAGTAGATGAAGTGGGTTTGGACACAAATGGGGGCAGGCAGCAGCATGTCCACATGCTCTAAGCCCCCAAACTGACTTTGGACAGTTTTTCTGCATGACCTTGTGCCAGCTTCAGATTTAAGCATCTTGAGAGGTGTGAGGAAGTTTGATCTTGTTTAAAGTATGAATATTGAAAATGAAAATTTTGTAGCTTTATTTGAAAGTCAATAGACAGAGTTATAGAGGGTTAGAAGGGATCAAATGGAGGACACCATGTGTTTCAACCCCCTCTTGTTATATAATGTCACTTTAAAATCTTTTGGCATAAGATTAGCTGAAAATAGTCAATTGCATAACACGAAATACTTGGAATAAATAGCCCTTATGTAAAATATAGTACTAAATAATTGCACATTTGGAAAATAGATCTAAACATAATTGAATTTATTCTGGTCTCATTTTAAGTGAAATTTATTTTTATTATTATACTATATCAGGAAACTTGTTAGCTATTTGGTTTTAAGGCACATTACCCTAGTTGTGTGATATGTAATGGGCACAAAGATAATGACTAACATTAATTTGATAATTTAATGTATTAGGAATATTATTAAAATGTGAATTCTTTAATGCTTTTGAGTTGTAGATTTTAACTGTTAAAACACTGATGTAATAATAATTTTCCTCCTCCTCCTCAGCATCATCAGTAACAGATTAGCAATGGAGTTAAATGTCAGTATTTTAAGATTTCAAGCCCCTGCCAAATATAATAATATCAAGGAAGTGGTGAAACAAGCATCAGAGGGAACCTTGATTTGCATCTTGGGCTACACAGAGGACCAGGTTGTATCTTGTGACTTTAACAGCAACACCCACCCTTGTACCTTTGATGCTGGCACTGGCATTGCCCTCCCTGACCAATCTGTCCACCTCATTTCTTGGTATGACAATGAATATGGTTATAGCAACCATATAATAGACCTCATGGTCTACATGGCCTCCAAGTAGTAAAGTGGAAAGCCGTGAACTTTCATCTCCAGTCAAAAAAAGGAGATCCATTGCTGGGGAGCCTACATTGCTAACCTATATTCCTATACTGGGGACCCATATCCCATTCACATCCTTGTCACAAAGCACCCCTATAGTAGTGGGGAGAAGCCTAGAATCCTGTATTGTGTACCATCAACAAAATCACTGCATTCAGTGCAAAAATAGAACTAGAAATTGCAAAGGAAAAGATTTTTAGAAATCAGTCTGTAACCAGCTGTAGCCTAAGAGTAAGGTTAGATGGTTAAACCACCTGGTTAAGACATTCACTTTCAGAATAAATCTAACAGTACATAAATAGTGGATATGGCAAAGATGTTGGTTATTGTGATTATTATATAAAATCTTAAATGTTTTCTTGTATTGTTCAACTGTCTAACTATTATTTTAATTCAGTCATTTAAGTAACACTGAAAGCTTGTAAGGTTTCTGTCTGGGCAAACTGACCATGCCCGGCCAGCATTAAATTAAATTCATTATGCCTTTTTGCCTGGGTCAGAAGCAACAGGTGAATTAGAGTCTTAGGATATTTTAGCCCAGCATGTTTTAAGCTAACCCGATAATAACAGGTGTGGATTTCTACTGTTTATGAACCTTTATGTGTATTTCCTAGCATACGCAGCTTAAAATTCCCAGGAGAATGGGAATAGGGACCTGGAATGCTCTTTATTTAAGGCAGTTCTTTATCTGATGAATCTCAAGGGTAGAGGCAGGGGATACTAGCTATTTGAGGAAGCAGAGGAAAAGGTTCTTTGGAGCTGGGAATTGTCATCCTGCCTTTTTTTTAAAGGTAAACGTGTGAATTGATGTCTAATAATAGTCTTTTTCTTTTAAAGTGTTAAGAGTATTGGGCCTTAAAACTTAAAATTTTACCATTAGCAATTATAAATTAATATCTGAGTTGAGTTAAACCAAAATCTGGTCCTGAAGGAAATAAGAACGAAGTCTCAGAGTGCCCTTCCTATCAATATTATTATGGTAAATTACAACTTAACAGGAAAAGATATGTGTTATTTGACATTAAGAAATGTGTCCAAGAAAGTTCATTTTACCGTTTTGTAAAAGTATGATAATAAAATTTACTTCCCAGGGTTGTTGTTAGGATCACATGGTTGTAAAGTTCTTGGCATAGGGCAAATGCTACATGAATGTAAACTGTTTTTATCTCTTTACTTAGATATAATTGCTTCATACTCAATAACTTTACATGGGTTTTAGATGTGATCACTATAACATGTCAATGTTGCTGAGATGAATGATTTTCTATGTATGATAATTTGGAAGCACCTTCAATGAAATTAAGGTCACTTGATCAGTAATGGGTTTTGCTTCAAGTTTTAGTGCGTAATAATTCTATGCTATTGTGATACTTGTAAATATTCTCATTTTGTTAAATTTGTTAAATAATGGCATCAGCTATGTTGTTAGAAAAGCAATTTCTCTTATAATCTAGATGTTGTTGGATTAAGAATTGTTCTCTTTGAAAAAGAGAGAGAATTAATGGGTTAAGAAACTGTTAGGTCATCCTATCAGCCCTGCTGGCCATGTGCTGTAATATTCTACAGTACTATAATTCTACAGTACTATAATTCAAGAAATTAAAAACTCCAAGTTTTGTCTATACGAAAAGGAACTTCATCTAAAACTATTGGTTTATTACTTATGAAAATTATGAGATTGTTAACTAAGTTAATATTGTTTCAATCAAGTATTTACTTATTTTAAAAAAGGAAAATTGGTAATTGTACAAAGAAAAGATCTTATAAAATCTTCTTTGTAAGCCTCGAAGGATTCTTGGAACTATCTAGTCAAAAATTCTTATCAATCCTATGTAAGAGCTTTCTTTGTTTCTGTACTCCTGCTGAGTAAATGGGGATCCTTGAACAAAATGGGAGTGAAATTTTCTAGCCTACTTAAAATGTAAAGTGAGTTTCATCTAAGCTTATTTGTCTATCATTTGTTGAGGTTATATACATCTTAAAGAAACTTAATCTTAACAAACTCCACTCCTACAGAATAATTTTGCCTTAAGGAGTGAATACAAAATACTTTTAGTGAGGGATATATGTACATATGTTAATTTGAAAGTTGTTTTTTTTTCTAGAGATTTAAATGAAGTATCACTTATTCAGTGTGTATTTAGAATTCCAGAATGTAACTATTTTCATAATTTCTAGAGACACATTTTAAGACAAGATGTGAAAAGATATTAGGTAAATTTTTAAGAGCTTAGCAAACTCTGTTAATTGATAAGAAGCTAATTTGGAATGTATATACATACACATATATGTATATACATATATATGTATATAATATTTCTTTTTGGCATACAAAAATCAAATGTAAAAAGGAGGGTAGTACTTAGGAATTTGTGATGACTAAGAAATTACTTTTTTATGGCACTTTTGGGATTTGTGATACTTAAGGACAATTTACGGTACCTTAGTCTTGATCAATTCCAATTTTAAAGAATATTTTGACTTTAAGGTTGAATAAGAGAGAAATAACTGTCATTTTAGAGATTCCCAACTAGTTTGTTGATTATTACTTTGAACATCAGGATAAAATTTAAGCAGTGTTTAAGAAATGGAAATATTTTACAAGGGAATGTTTAAACAAAAAAAAAATCACAACGTGTGATATTTAGGAGGACTTCTAATTTTACCTGTAAGCTAAATTTTTGCAATAATTTTAGGTATTAATAACAATTGTGTCCAGATCTACTGTGATTAGTGAAGTTTTATAGTCTGAAGAATAACCTCTTTTGGGGGAACCCTGAACATTTTTGGAGTTTCATTCTGCTGTGGATATTTTAGAGGAAACTCAGCAATCAGAAGCTTGAGGGAAGTGACATCTGAGATCTAAGCTTAGTGAATTTCTGTCTATATCTGTCCCCGGAAATGAGGTAGGGAGGTTATCTTGAGAAGGCTAAGGTGGGCACTTCTTAATTCATTTTCATATAAAGAAATCTGTCTATCTGGTTTCATATGGTAGGCTACTTATAGTAGTGTAGGCCTTGAGGTCTAGTTTTATTTGTTATAAGTATGTCCCTGCTTATAACCTGCATGGTAAATTTCTGTATCTTCTACAGAGTAGAAGTTTGCCATTGCAATACTGAATCTATTCAGTATTAGATAATGCTAAAGCATCCAAATTACTGTATTAAGTTGTAAGGGAAAGATCTTTCTGTTTTGATTTGAATTTGTTCTTATTCCATGGACTAAGCAAAAAGCAAATGAGGGCTTGAACTTGTCATATGTGTAAGATTCCATTCCTGAAGTATCTCTTTCAGAATTAGGATGATTAGAGAAAGATAGACAAGCTTGTGAAAAAAGATGTAAATCTATTAGGTAGTGAGGTTAACCTCAAGAACCTCTTTTGTTGAAGATGGTGGTGGAGAAACAGGGATGTGCTTAAGCTCTCTCCCAGGTCCCTCCAAACACCTATAAAAACGGCTCTGAAAAAAATTCTAGAGGTGCAGAACCCACAAAATAGCAGAGGGAAGCAGGGTTCCAGCCCTGGACGTCCTGGATGGTCACTTGGAAGATTTAACGCATGGAGCGTGGAGTGAAGTGGAGCAGAGACCAGCACGGGCTGTGCCAGGACCAATCAGACCCGGAGCTGGGCAGAACAGGCCATAGGGCACTGAATCATTGAGTTGTGGCAGTTACCAGACTTCTCAACCCACAAAAGCCAAAGACAACAGAGAAGGTTAGTGGGAAGAGCTGCTGGGACAGAGTGAAAGGAGTTCCCAGTTGGCTATCTCCCCAGGGGCCACAGAGGTGGTGCAAGTCTGAGGCTGTTTCCAGAACTATAGCTGCAGTTTATTCCAGCCCCAGGCCAACCTGGTGGGAGGAATTAAGTGGGGGATACCAGGGCCTGCTTTGCCCTGCATAGATTTGAGCTGCAATCCTGACTGATGGTTTATGGGGGAGAAGGAGCACTGGTGTGGCAGAGCTTGCAATGTAGAAGTAGCTCTGAAAACAGCAATGCAGCCCCTCAAGCTTGGGACAAATACTCTCTACAAGCAGTCGTATCACAACAAAAAACTCAAGAATCAAGTAATTGGCTGGGAACATGAACAGGCAGCAAAAACAGACACAGATTCAGACTCAGACTTTGGAATCTTTTTATGGTGACAAAGAAACCCAAAACACACAGCCAGAACAAGTCAACAAAGTCAAAGAGACCGCATCAAAAGCCTCCAAGAAAAAAAATATGAATTGGTCTCAGGCCATGGAAGAGTTCAAAAAGGATTTGGAAAAGCAAGTAAGAGAAGCAGAGGAAAAATTGGGAAGAGAAATGACAGTGATGTGAGAAAACCATGAAAAACAAGTCAATGACTTCCTAAAGGAGACCCAAAAAATACTGAAGAAAATAACACCTTAAAAAATAGACTAACTCAAATAGCAAAAGAGCTCCAAAAAGCCAATGAGGAGAAGAATGCCCTGAAAGGCAGAAGTAGCCAAATGGAAAAGGAGGTCCAAAAGATCACTGAAGAAAATACTACCTTAAAAAATAGAGTGGAGCAACTGAAAGCTACTGACCTTATGAGAAATGAAGATATTATAAAAGAGAACCAAATGAATGAAAAAATGGAAGAAAATGTGAATCATGTCTTTGGAAAAACCACTGACCTGGAAAATAGATTCAGGAGAGATAATTTAAAAATTATTGGACTACCTGAGAGCCATGACAAAAAAAAGCCTAGATATCATCTTTCAAGAAATTTTCAAGGAGAGCTGCCCTGATATTCTAGAGCCAGAGGGTAAAATAGATATTGAAAGAATCCGCCGGTCACCTCTTGAAAAAGATACCAAATGGAAAACTCCTAGGAAAATTGTTGTCAAATTTCCAAGTTCCCAGGTAAAAGAAAACATATTGCAAGCAGATAGAAAGAAAAAAAAAAGGATTGTGGAAACACAATTGGGATAACACAAGATCTAACAGCTTCTACATTAAGGGATCGCAGGGCTTGGAATATGATATTCTGGAGGTCAATAGAGGTAGGATTGAAACCAAGAATCACCTACCCAGCAAAACTGAGTATAACACTACAAGGCAAAATTTGGATTTTCAATGAAATGGAGGACTTTCAAGCTTTCTCAGTGAAAAGACCAGAGCTGAATAGAAAATTTGACTTTCAAACATAAGAATCAAGAGAAGCATGAAAAGGTAAACAAGAAAAAGAAATCATAAGGGACTTACTAAAGTTGAACTATTTTGTTTACATTCCTACACGGAAAGATGATGTGTGTAATTCATGAGACCTCAGTATTAGGGTAGGTGAAGGTAATATACATACACACACACACACACACACACAGGGTGAGTTGAATGTGAAGGGATGATACCTAAAAAAATCAAATTAATGGATGTTAGAGGAATATATTGAGAGAGGGACAAAGGGAGACATAGAATAGGGTAAACTATCTCACATAAAAGTGGCAAGAAAAAGCAGTTTGTTAATAGGGAAGAGGGAGCAGGTAAGGGGGGAATGAGTGAGTATTGTTCTCATCAGATTTGACTTGAGGA
>JAQQSZ010013882.1:0-11652 GCA_028646595.1 Phalanger gymnotis
AAGGGAGGGCTGACTGGGGAACAGGGCAACCAGAATATATGCCATCTTGGAGTGGGGGGGGAGGGTAGAAATGGGGAGAAAATTTGTAATTCAAACTATTGTGAAAATCAATGCTGAAAACTAAATATATTAAATAAAAAAAGATTAAAAAAGTAAAAAAATTTAAAAACTTTGTTTTTATTGTTGTATTTTGTTTGTGTTTTCTTTTGCAACATAGCTAATATGGAAATATATTTTGCATGACCTTACATGTATAATTGAAATAAATTTGCTTGCCTTCTCAAGGAAGGGGCTGGGTGGGAGGGAAGGAGAGAATTTGGAACTCAAATTTAAAAAATTATTAAAAAATTTTGTACATGAAATTGGGAAATATATAATGAAATAAATGAAATTTTTTTAAATTGACATTTTTTAAAAAGTACCCAAATTTTAATAACTTTTAATAGTGAAAGTTTATTGCAGGATGATTATGATGAAATGGCAAAAAATCCTTTATAGACATGATGATTTTTTTATGATCTACTTATATACTAAGAAATTAATAATGTGGTCAGTCTAAGCAGGTGTATCACAGTTTGGACAGATGTTTGGAGCCTCTAGAAAACACAGTCTAAACTGGTACATCAAGTGAAAGATCTAAGTGTGCTAACTGGAATGTACCAACAGAATGGCTTCTCTGGTTTGGTCTGCCTATTTTCAGGGAAATTTTCTATTGATTACTTCTATTAGCATCAGTATTTGCAGACTGTAGACCTCACTCAGGACAATAATAAAAACATAAATTTTATGGCAATTCACAAATAAAATTAATTTGGTATAAAGGTAGAGCTATGGAAAATAATCAATGAATTCATACATCAGTTGTATAATGTTGAAAATTTCACTGTTCACATTATGTAATTCAACATTTCAATCTTTGAGATTTGTTAACATTGAGAATTTGCTACATGCCTTTTTCTCCCTCCTAAATCAGTCAAAACTTCAATATGGTTCAAATAGCAAACTCTAGACCCTCTGAACTTCCTTTCTAGGAACATGTATCATCTTGTAAATGAGGTAAAGGAATGTAAGAAGTGTAAAATACATGTTCCCCCCTCCCAAGAAAACACTAACAATAGTAACATTAACATTAATGACTATAATAATTGCTCATGCTTCTATGATCTCTTAAGGTTCACAAAATTCTTTTGTTACAACAATCCTGAAAGCTGGATAGCTCAAGTATTTGAGCATTTGTAGCCGTTATCATCTCTAGTTTACAAATAAGAAAACTGAGGCTTAGTGACTTGACAATGGTAATAATAAGATCTTGGAGGAAGGGCTCAAAAACAGGTTTGCTTATCTGGCAGACTAGCTCTCTTTTTTAATGTATATTTTTAGGAAGAATGTTCCAAATTGGTTGTAAGATAGCAGACTAAACCTTTAAAAAAAAATGTAAGGCATTGATTTCTCCTTTTGGAGGGGTGTGTCCAGAACTGTAATTTCATTGGTTTAGAGAACTTCCAGTGTAGAATCTCCATCCACTAATGCTGATTAGCAACTAAGTCTTGGAGGATGCCTGAGGCTATGAGAATTTAAATGACTTACCCATGGTCACACAGTTAACATATGCCACAAACAGGGTTTAAACCAAGGTTTGCTGGATAACAATGCTATACTATACTGCCTCTCCTCATTTAGTTATGTTTATTTTTAAAATAGAGACATTATGCTAATTTTAAAACTTTTATTTTTTTTAACATTTTGTTTTGGGGCTATAGACAAGACAGCCCATTTAAGTTAACTTAAGAAGCAGTTTATTTATGTGTCAAATTTGGTTAAAATTTTTCAAAAGTCAAATTATTGTGGGACCAGACAGTTAAAATCATTATTTATTCCAGATCCAGATAGCAGTACTCAATCTTTTTTGTTTGTCATGGACCCCCTTAGGAAGTATGGTGAAGCCTGATGAACATCTTATCAGAATATTCTAATAAGAATAACACTTCTAAACACATAAAATAAAATGTATTGATTATGAAGAAAATCAAATTTATTGAGATACTGCCATCAAAATATTTTAGAAATAGCAAGTTTATGGACCACAGGTTAAAGACTTTTGTCTTGGAAACTTAACTCCATTTCTGAGCAAAGATGACTGGGAAATATTACCAGGTACCCTCTTCACAATGGCAAAAAGATAAGAACAAAGTTCCAAGCATTGTTCTTTTCAACCTGTGAACTTTCTGATTTTTAAAGTGTTGTGACTTCATGTCAATGGATGGTTATCTGTATTACCAGGAAGGGTATCTACATTAAATGACATTACAGAACCATTATAGTATCTGATTGCATAGAGCAGTGGTGATTAACATTATTCCCTATGTCATTATTATTGTTAATAATAATAATAGCAAAAACCTATTTTACTTAGGCACTTTTTTCGTGTTATCTACTTTTAACCTTCCAAAACCTTGTGAGATGGGAAGGATAGTGATGATCTCCATTTGACAAATGAGGAACCAGGAGACAAGATAGGCTAAATAATTTGTCTAAGGATGCCTCAGTGGCTAGTGGTAGAATTTGGAGTGGAGCACAGACCCTGATACCTAGTCCAGAGATCTTGCCACTAGTGATGCCATACTGTTGTTGAGGCCCAACTCAAGCTGCTACCATATCCCTGTATCAGTTGAAGCCACCCAGAGGTGCTAGAGCCCTTATCACCAAGACCATTCTTTTCCTTCCAACTTTCTATTTACCAATTTGACCTTGCGCAAATCATTTAACCTCTCTTGGCCTCAGTTTCCCCTTCTTCAAAGGGGACTTGAATTAGATGAATCATACAAATTTAGGATTCTAGGATTCTAATTTAAAGGGGCCCAGCTTAAAGGCCTAGCACCTTTCTGCCACATGCGCATGACTACCTTCACTCACCAGGATTTAGATACAGACATCTAGAGTAAAAGCACTTCTTTGTTACACCCTGCAGCAGGACAACAAAAAATGGCACTACCACCTACCAGTAATGTCCCAAAAAACTACTGACATTCAATGGTGGTAGAGAGATTCATGTAGCTTTAAAAGTGTATATGCACACAACTACATTATTCTTCTCAGGAACAGCACAGGCAGATTGAGAGTTTGTCTTGCAGGGATGAACCATAATGACCCGCTTGAAATCTGGAGTCATAGTGAGAGAGCAAGTAATGAGTGTGGAGGAGAAGATTGTCCCTGGCACTACACACAGCTGGCCAGTTCTGCTTTAGTCCCACTGCTAGTTGGATAGCTCTTCTCTTCTTTCTGGGGTGACTTCCCCCACCCCCACCCTCGACTTGGCCAAGACCTCCAGAGCCTTGGTGGGAATGCGGAGATCTCTGTGATCTGTCTGTCCCTCACACGCCCGGACACCAGCTGAGACCATCTGATGCTGTCCCCGTTGTCTCAGCAGTCTCCAAACATCTCACCCTGGGTGGCCATTTAGCATTATCCTTCTGTGGCTTCCTGCTCAGAAATACCAGGCAGTCTTCCGTTCTTTAAATCCAAGCCAAAGACTCCCACCTCCCTTCTCTTCTCTCTCTCTGCCCTACCCCCACTCCTCCCCACCCCTAACTCTCTACTCCTTGCCAGTCCCCAGCCCCCAAGCTTTCAAGCATTAGCTTGGCATGCAGACTATTTTTAAGTTATTGAACATCTTTGGCAAAGTACCTCGAAACATTTCCGTTGCTATTAAAAGGAGAGATAAGACTCAGGGAGGTTAAATATCATGCCAAGGGGGTACCTGCTTACTTAGAATAGGATTCCTTTTATTTCATTTCCTTGCTTTATGGGATCATATTATTTCCAGCAAAAACATTCAATTTTCTTTTCTCTTGCCTTTTCAAAAAGTCCCTCCCCACATTGTCTTCCCTGTCTAGTACACCCATAACTAAGAAAGACTCTACAGTCTTCTTCCTGAATTTTGTATTTGGACCAGACCTCTGGTTTCATTAGTACAGAGAACTCCTCAGGAGGCAACTCTCTCTACAACTGTAGACAGTTGAATTCTCTACAAAGTGTAGACTTAGATAATTGCCAGGGATACAAAGGTTAATTGGCCTGCCCAGAGTCACACAACTAGTAGGTGTCAAAGGCAGTTCTTTCTGACTCTGAGGCCAGTTATTTATTCACTATGCTTTGGTTGGCCATCTTCTGTCACAATAATGGTATTCGAAAAGCTAAGATTAGTTCCACAAATAATTATTAAATACTTACTACATGCCAGGCACTGTGCTAATCAATTGGGATTCAAGGAAAGGCAAAAACAAAAGAAATTTTTAAAAATATATAGTGGATATTACCCTAGGGTACGAACACCAATGGGACAGAATTGATCAGGTAGGCCCTGAGATATGGAGAAAAGAATCGAAGTATCAAGATCTTGGGGTCAGAAGACTGGGAGACATGTTGTCTGCAGGGTTGGCAATCAAAAACAAATTGGAGGTCTAGAAACCAGAAAATTAAGAAAAGGACCATAGCATCTGGCTGTGGTTAGGGACAAGATTTAAAGTCTAAGAACTAGGGAAGCAGCAAGATAAAATGGAATAACTAAGCATTGGGGGTGGGGTGGCGTGGGGAAGAGGGTGAAGGAAAAAATGGGTTTGTAATTCAAGCAATACAGATAAATCACCAGATAAGGATATAGAAATAAACTTTTTTTTCTGAGGATAGTATCTATGTGCCTTTTGGCCCTTTTAACATTTATTGCTTGGATCTGGAAGGTCCTAGGTCAACTGTTGATTGCAGGTGGTAGTTGTAGCCACCCTGGAAGGTGTTGTCTGATCCATACTGAAGCAGGAAAAGGAGGGCTGCAAGTCAAAGTGATGTTCCCAAAAAACTGGCCAGAAAAGAAGATACTCCTCAGCATTCTTCACTTGAGGCCACTGCTTCGAAATGTGTTTCAAAAAACTCATGAAAAGCCTGCTGGATTTGCTGACTGTTGGCTTCATTTAGGGCCAGTCAATTAAACCAATTAAAGAGGTTAATTGACACTTATGAGTTACTGTGTGCTCCTTGCCTTCAAGGTCATAACTCAGCTCACCAGATCCCTGCCAAACTACAGCAAATAGGAGGGAGTAAGAAATCATCCCTGTCAATGACAGACTTCCAAGCAGATGGTAAGGAAAAATCAAGATCCTGATGTGAAATAGACAAGCTTAAAAACAAACAAACAAACAAGAACAAGGAAGATGATACTAAAATAGCATCCAGGTTAAAAACATATGTATAATCCAGGCTTATTGGGAGGCAGGCATGGAACCCCTTCTGAGGAAGTCTGAGATCTTTCTTCATGCTTTATGAAAAGATCATAGGAGGAGAAATACATATACTTGGAGCCAACCAATACCACCTTGCTTTAAGATAAGGCAAAGAGGAAGACAGAATGAACAATGACTGTTGTTCAGTTGTTTCAGGTATATCTGACTCTTTGTGATCCCATTTGGAGTTTTCTTGACAAAGATACTGGAGTGGTTTGCCACTTCCTTCTGCAGCTCATTTTACAGATGAGGAAACTGAGGCAATCAGGGCTAAGTGACTTGCCTGGGATCACACAGCTAGTAAGCATCTGAGGCTGGATTTGAACTAAGGAAGACTCATCTTCCAGACTCCTGGCCTGGCACTCTATCCACTGTGCCACCTAGCTGGCTGTTAGAACTAAAAAGGAGGATTGTACTTGAATCTGGGCTTAAAATAATCGTCTTAGGGTTTGGTTTACATACGAGTGAGTGAGTGAGTGGGCGTGTGTGCGTGTGTGTGTGTGTGTGTATGCGCACTAGGCACACGTGTCTAGCATAGGAAGAGGCCCTTCAGTGATCATGGAAGAAATTCCCGTGTATTTATTTCATAGAATCATTGATTTCGATCTGGAAGGGACCTCAGACATCAATGAGTTGAACCCTCTCCTTTTACGGATGATGAAACAGGCTAAGGGAGGTTAAGTGACTTGCCCAATGACACACATGGAAGTGGTAGAGCCAGGATTCAAAGTGAAATCCCTTGACTCCAAATCCAATCCTCTTTCCATTAGACAATACTACTTGTCAATTTGCATTATTAACGCTCTTGTTAAAATGATGTGTTCATGAAAGCAGCATATTAATCATCATTGATGGTTTACTTCCTCCAGGAAAGTCTCCCTGCTTCTCATCATTTCAGCATCCTCCTGGCTCTTGTGTAATGCTCTGTACAACCATAATAATCATGCATATTCCTATATATGTTTCTCTTGTATGAGTTATTTTATAATGCTTCTTTGCATCTTTACTCTCTGCTCAACAGCCTTACCACTTGGACCAGGGACCAATCCCAGAGGGGTTTACTCCTTTTTTATATCTGGAATGTCTGCTCTGGGGCCCTGCTGTCTTGATTTGTGATGGCTTCTCCTGGACCACTATTTCAGGAGGGCCTCAGAGGCAGTTCATTTCATTCCCTAACCCCTACCATCATCTTGGTAGCCTCCCCAATGACCTCGTCACTGAGTGGTCTACTTTTCACCCCATCCGCTCCCCAATCCTGGAATCATGATCCAATCAACTCTGCCCTTGTGCCTGGAAGACGTGTCAATCTACTGCCCTATGGCCTTATGTACCATCCTTGAGCATTTCTCAACCACCAATTCCCTCTAGGTTTTGTTTCTTCCTATCAGAATGTAAGATCCTTGTGGACAGAGACTTATTTACTTCTGTATTTATATCCCCAGACTTCTACTACATAATCTGGTGGTAGCGCAGTGTTTAATAAAAGATTTTTCCTTCACTTGCTCTGAGTGCTGAAAGCAGCTGGCAAGCTCCTCAAGGTAAATGCTTAGCACAGTGTTCTGTACAGAGCAGGCACAAGGTCAATGCTGTTGACTGTGTGAGTGGATAAATCCAAAGATGTTTCTGAGATTTACACTGTGCCTAGATGTTTCTGGGAATAAGAGCATTCTCTCTGAGTCTAGATGCCTGGGAGAGGAGCACCCTTTTGGAAGACTGCTTATGTGAACCTTCCCTCACCCTTTCATTAGTTCACCTAGTAGCAAATGAGGGGCAATTTGCTTTCTCTTTTTTTCCTGTCATTGCTTCCCTGGCACCTATCACCATGCCTGGCCCACAGGAGAAAATCAAATAAATGTTTGTTGAAATAAATCAACTGGTTTGTCCATAAGTACGCCTAGGTGGGTTTACCCATTCTCGTTATAACTGAATTAGGATCTGAGAAGATGAGGGTAGGGCCATAACAGCTGCAGCTGTCTCCTGAAGGGATATTGGCACTAGGAAAAGCAGAATAATGAACTTTAAAGTAGCTATAGCTTGTCAATGACTGCCGAACTGCTGAAGGACAGAGACTTAGCAGGATTTTAGAACTTTGGTGAAGCCACAGTCATTAGTCATGGGGCCTGGTTAGACATTTTTGCCAATAAGCTGATTTGGGTGAACTCTACATAATTTCCCAGTATTAATGAATTAAGTGACCAATATTTACCAGGAGGCAGCCAGGTGGCTCAGTAGAAAGAATGCCAGATTTGCAATCAGGAAGAACTGAGTTTGAATTCAGCCTGAGAAACTTAATAGCTGTGTGACCCTGAGCAAATGATGTAATCTATACCTATCTCAGCTTCTTATTAAAATGGGGATAAGGATAGTACACCCTTTCCAGGGTATCTGGAAGCTATCCTAGCTTTTGAAATAAAAACAATGAACAAAACACACACACACACACACACACACACACACACAACCAATAACACAGGTAAAGTGCATTGCAAACCTTAAATATATATATATATATATATATACATATATATGTAATGTTTACTATAGTTTTGAATAATAGTAGATACTCAGCATCTATACTTTGCATTTATGGATACAAATCTATATCTATCTATCTATCTATCTATCTATCTGTCTGTCTGTCTATCTATCTATCTATCTATCTATCTATCTATCTATCTATCTAAAATAGTCCCTGCTCTCAAAGACCATACCAAATGACTTGCAATTATGGTCTTATGTTTTGTTTGGACACATATCCTTCAGTTTTGAACAGACAGGCTCACTGTTGCAGTTGGGTTAAGTAATAATAAAATTATTCTTTCGTTGAATAGTTTTCCTTGTACCAGAAGGCAGCAGTATGGGCAACTCCCCTCAGGGTCACCTTCATCCAGAAAACTTGGGGGATAGATATTTGCCCATTATCACAAAGAACAGTCAGCAGGGTCATAAATTGAGCTCGGGACCTATAATACCAAATCCAATGTTCTCTCTGCTGTACCACACTTTCTAAATTCTACCACTTACCCAACGAGATACGAGTAAGGTTAAGTATCGCTAAGATTGAAGGAAGTAAGTTGGTATTAGGGGCTCTTTTCCAATTCAAATTGATTATCCAGTAAATCCAGTAAATGATCTGGGCACCCATAGGACAGTGTGGGTGAGTACATGAGATGATTGGCACTCAGGGAGCATGGAGGATGAAACAAAGGTAAGTAGTGACTAGGGGTGTGGCATTCACAAACTTCACTTACTGCTTGATCTGGCCTAAAGCACTCAGAGAATATAAGCTCCTTAGAGGCAGGGACCTTGCTTAAATTTCCAAATCTGTCGGTGTCCAGAGTTGTGCTGAGTACATAGTTCTTGCTGATAATCAATCATTCGGTGAGAACCTTCCAATACAAATTCTGTTTAGTGGTTTCACAACAGAGAAATGTGCTTGGTGTGGCTACCTGTCTGACTGCATGGTTGTTCTAGTAGTTTTTTCCTGGACTGCAAACTGGACCATTGTTCTAAGGCCACTGCTCTTCTCTCCTATTAACTAACATGTCACTGTCCACAGGGATAAAATGGCTTTTGCTTCTATTTTTATTTGATTCCACATGTATTTAGCACCTACCATCATTTTGACAGCTGCTAGATTTATTATTATTAATATCTGGGGGGGGGTTCAGACTTACAATATCATCAGAGTGAAGAACTTGGCCAATATCTGCTGTCCTTTGTAACTAAACTCTTCAATAAAGCCTCTGATAAATCTCTGATAAATTAATATAAATAAAAAACAAAATCAATCTCTAATAAGTGCTTCCACTTCCTCTCTTCTCACTGTGTTCTTAACCCCATACAGTCTGGCTTCTAACGTTATCATTCCACTAAAACTACTTTCTCCAAATTTACCAAATTTCATTGTCAAATCCAATGGCCTTTTCTCAGTCCTCATTATTATTGACCCCTCTGTAGTTATTGACACTGTTGATCACACTTGCCTCCTTAATACTGTTTTTTTTCCTCTGGGTTTTTGGAACACCATTCTCTTCTGTTTATCCTCCTACCTATTTGACTGCTCCTTTGTCTGCTTTGCTGGGTCTTCCTTCAGATCATTACTTCTAACCATAGATGCCCCTCAGAGTTCTGTCCTGGGAGTCTTATCTTCTCCCTTTATACTACTTCCTTTATACTTGATTGTTTCATCAGCTCCTGTGGGTTTAATTACCATGTCTATGCTGTTGATTCTCAAATCTATCTATCCTACCCCAAACTCTCTGCTGATCTCCAATCTCATATCTCTATTTGTTTTCCAGACATCTCAAACTGGATGTTCAGTAGACATCTTAATATGTCTAAAATAGAACTCATTATCTTTTTCCCTAAACCTTCCCTATTGTTATAGGGGACAATACCATCCCTCTAACCCCTTAGAAGTTCAGCTTTAGAGCGATGAGTTTTTCAGCTGTAAAAACTCATCTAGAGATTGTGATTTGTGGTTGTAAAGGTCATACCCATGGATCTCTGAGGTTTTAAAGTAATCCTTCCACTCCCCTTTATTGTCACTTGGTTTATCAGCTTACTTTTCACTTGCACAATGTGGTCTAGCAATAAGTGTGCAAGACCAGCAGTCAGGACACTGACACTAGCATTCCATCTCAGAGTCTGCTCTTAACTGACTGTATGACCTGAGAAAATTTACTGCATATCCGAGCTGAGATCTTAGAGCAGAGATCATCAGCTCCGACTCTATCATTTCACAAATCAGAAAAGTTAGGTCCAGAAAGGGGAAGTATCTTCCTCCCCTCTTTGTGACACATTCTACCAAATGAACATAAGAATGCTTACCCAATGCATCTTATTGGGATGTTCTAAAAAAAGTCCAATGAAATAATATATGTGAAAGTTATAAATATTGTTTAAATTAAATAAATGATGCATTACCTTTTATATTCTTTTTAGGGGAAGTGGGAAAAAGGATGTGTTTTTATGTCACACATACACATACATATACACATACATACATTCATTGCAAACCACTCTTCTTGGTCCAGACCTGGAGACTAACCTTTAAATGACATCTTTTTAAAATGAGACCCTTCACATGAGGATCAAGTCAGAGACACCATATTCCACATTTCTAATGATTGATACTGTTTCAAGGATATAGGATAGTTTTACTTAAAGAAGGATGAAGACAAAAAATGATTGAAGCCTGAGAATCAGTGTTTAATAGTTTCCACTCTGAAAACTAGGAAAATTTCCCTGAAAGCCAGCCATACCAGGCAAAGTCTTTCAAGGCAATAGGTCACTGCTGTTATCTTTTTTGACTTACAAAAGTGCAAGTTGTCTAATAAGAAAAATCCTTGGAAAATGACATATACTCGTCATGTTAGTCTGATCATGCCTATAAGTCAATAGAGATGGAATAATTCCAGGAACAAAATGGAAAGAGGATCAGGAATAGAGGGGAAAATATTGCAAGCATTTCTACCAGACAATAAGAATCTTGTAGAGGAAGTGCCTGGACTTCAGTAAATAAGAAGACATTTTGATAAAATATATTCACTCGTAACTGACTTTTTGGGATCTCCTTCGGGAATCTAAGGACTGGACATGAGTACAGTGTCTCTAGTGATGGCTCATTCCTCCACCCAGAATTCTGGGACTCCAATCACATTGATTGGCATCACTGATCTTTCCCTTAGCAGGATAGTACCTACCTTCACCTACATGAATGAGTTGGGGTAACACTTCCCTTTTCTCAAAGGAAGGGCCAGGGCTGATGTTACCAAATGGTGACTATTTCCAGAGCTTGGTGTTCAGGTTTGCTGGATGCTTCTAATGCTCCAGGGTCTCTCAGCATCTTGGGTATAAGCAATTCAACAACTCACTATTGCCATCTCAGCACTGCCTCCAGAGGACAGCTCATAGCAGGTCTCTACTAAGCCCCTTCAGCTATGGCATTACACAGTTCTTTCAAGGAATGAACCACTCTTCTGAGGAATTTGTTCAAAGCTCTCTAGAGTTGCATTACAGTGGCAAGGCTGGGTAAGCTACATAAGCATCATACTTCTAACTGCCCTCGAAGCCCTCTTCTGCTGTGCTCTGAAGCAGAACACAGACACATGGCCCTAAAGGTGTCCTCACAGAACTCTAGAGTAATAGGCAGATAGGCTATATCACACCTTCCTGGCAATGTTTCAATATAGGTGAATTATGGGGAAATTGGAAATAGCCCCAATTCAATTTCTTTCTTTTTTTTTTTAAATTTATTTTTGACATGTTTGGTTTTCAGCATTGATTTTCACAGGCGTTTGAATTACAAATTTTCTCCCCATTTCCTCCCCCCCCCACTCCAAGATGGCGTACATTCTGGTTGCCCTGTTCCCCA
>JAQQSZ010013883.1:0-11652 GCA_028646595.1 Phalanger gymnotis
GGAGAGAATTTGGAACTCAAGGTTTTAGTAAAACAGATGTTCAACAGTAAAAAAGTTTATTTTTTCTCTCATGCAACTAGAAAATAAGATGCACAGGCAATGGGACATGGAGATCTACCGTGCCCTACAAGAAAGTAAGGGAAAGGGGGATGGGAGGGGAATGGGGGGACGGAGGGGAGGGCAAACTGGGGAACAGGGCAACCAGAGTGTACGCCATCTTGGAGTGGGGGTGGTGGAAATGGGGAGCAAATCTGTAATTCAAACGCATGTGAAAATCAATGCTGAAAACTAAACATATTAAAAATAAATTTAAAAAAATTTTAATTAAAAAAAAAAGGATTCAAGAATTTGGTGCTCGTGATTTTGGTTTGGGGAATCCAAATCTCTTCCATTTCCAGACTTAGTCATGAAATGGCCTGAAACACGTTCTGTCAAAGTAATCCAACCTAGTTCCCTCCCGTAGAGATCCACAGTTTCCTTGACTTTTGGAGCTATGATAAAACTTAGACCTCATCTAGTACAATCCTTTCATTTTCTAAATGAGGAAACCAAGGCCCAGGGAGAAGTGATATGGTCACCATTTTATGATATTCAGTTTCCCCATTTGACTTAGAATCAGTTTGAGTTAAGGAGAAACGAGATAATTCCTCTAGAATTATCCACTAGAAGTTGAAAAATAATAGAAGTGTGTGATTAAACCTTGATCATAATTGAGCTCCAAAAAAGTGTTTAACTAGATAATCTATTAATTTTCAAGGATCATTTCAAAAATCATTAACATTTATAATTAAAATATTTATAGCTCTTATATTTAATATTTTTACTTTAGATTTTCTAAATAGCTAAGGTTTACATTGCTGTCTCTTAGAGATCTAGGAAAGAATGATTTAAATCATCTGATTAGGGTTTATCCCAATAGTTTTCAAAGGGTAGTCATGAAAAAAAAATATATTGCTAAGTCTATGACGTACTGGTGATGAGTCTGTCTGTTCACAGCAAAACTGGCCCTTGAAAAGCAGGTTCATTGGATAGATGGTACTATACTTAAAACCTTTGCAGCGTGGAATAAGCTGTCACAGGTTATGTGTCATTAGCATAGCCTTCAAGAATCCACCACGACTTCCACGTCAGGATAAGGCAATGGGATAGGACTCTGTGAGTCAAGAGAAAATGATGAAGGGTCTCATCCCATTAGGTGAATCTGACCTTTACCTCCTTCTCTGGGTGGAAAAACTGTACAAGAACATGGCTGAGACTCAGATAGGATGGACATTTTTGGATGGGTAGTTAGTGACATGATTGGAGAGACTACCCACACCAATGAGATTTTGTGTCATGTAACTGTAGACGGAACAACAGATGACACCTCCAGAAAGCTTCAGGGTTTGCATTTCACTCAAGCCCCACAATATGCCCTTGACAGACATAAAACTGAGGCTTAGGGAGAATGAATGACTTGCCTATGACCCCATAGCACTGGAAATCTGCTACTCTGAATCATTATCAGAGCCTCTCAAGTTGTTGTTATTCTAAGACTTGCGTGCTCAGAATATGGGTTTCCCAATCTTGTATCTCAGGCCTATTTGTTTTGTGTAGAGCTCTTGGATATAAGGGTACATTCTGCATTCAGGAGATTTGGGGAACAAGGCACTTGGAATAATCTGTAATTGTTTTTCTAAATAGTTCTTTAATACCTGATTGAGCCTATTATATTGGCTTGCTGATTACTATTATCATTATCATCAGCATTATTCTCTTACCTATTTATTGATTTCCTATCAATAGAGAGGCATCATGACGAATGCCATTGTTTGACAAAAATAACCATGTGGCTGTGTACCTGGGCTTGTTTGTATTAATTGTGGATGAGCTTTAAGAGGTTGAAACAATAATGGTAGCAGATACACTGTTTTACATAAACGTTGCATTTATTTTTAAGATTTTTCTTTGAATTGTTTCCTTAAGGAGCTGTTTTTTTTTAAGATTCAGGAATCAGTGAAAGAAACCCAGATGACAGAATGAGATCATTATTCCGGCTCCTAAAACTCTTTCAGATATAAGGGGTAGAAGCCCAGGTGGTTTTGGATTGGGGCATGTTTTTGGTATCTGAAACTTCCCCTCCTGGTAGCTGATGCTTCTCCTTGGGGTACATAGGGAATCGTTAGGAAGGCATTAGCTCCTGCAGGCCCCTGGAAAGCTACTACATAAATATCTCTTATAGTCAGCTAACTAGCATTTATAAAATACCTAGTATGTGGTAGACTCAACAGACCCCCTCCCCCAGAGGTCTAAAACAGGGGGGCTGGAACCCATACTTCCATCTCATTCTCAGACCTCATCCTTGAAGCTCCCCAAACCTTATACAGTCATCTCAGAGAGAGGATTGTTCCCAGACAGTCAGTGCCCATGACTAAGGCAGCTTAGGCCCCCCATACAGAGCAGAGCAATTCCCCCTGTACGATCCAGCTCAATGTTGAAAAATATAATAGAGGTAGGTGATTAAACCTTGACAATAATCGAGCTCCAAAAAGGAGTGTTTGAGTAGCTAATCTATTAAATCTCAAGGACAATTTTTAAAAATCATTAACATACATAATTAAGGTATTTATAGCTCATGTATTTAATATATTTCACAAAATGAAAATTGGTTCCCTTAAAAAAAATCACTGCAGGGAAAATTTGATGTATTCTACTCCCACATCATAAAAAAAAATAATAATAAAGCCATCCAATGTTCTGTATCCAAATTAGACCTTGCCATAACCTTTGCTCCTTCCTTGATAAAAACATATTGATTAGAACATTTTTAATTAGTGGAGATTTCAGATTGGTGAGAATACCTCATTATCACCTATCAATCAGATTTCTTCATCACATTCCCTGGCAAAAAGAACTACTGTAATCCCTGAAAGGAAAGTTACTGCGACTCTGCATAAGCTGCGTACACACAAGGCAATTTCCAAGACGTGGAAGCTTCAAGAATAAGCATTTTCCAGATAATGAATTCTCTTCAATGTCGGGTGCCAGCTAAGAGTGGGAGTTTCCTCACCTGAAAGTTCCCTTCCCCAATCAAATCAATGATCCAGGCCCTATCCCTCTCTCTTTGCCTTCATTCTTATCATCTCCTTGGCCATTTGCTGCCTCACCCATTGGCCACAAGCTCTCTCATTTTGTCAGATGCTTGCCCTTAATGTCCCATAGCTCAGGCAGAGAGGAGGTATTCACAATGCCAGATAGCTTGCTCCTTAAATTGATTCCTTTCCTTGTACTAAGATCCTCAAAGGATTTACTTGTAAGAGGGTGGGGGAGGGGAGGCAAGAAACTGTAAAAATCCAAGGGTTACAAAAATACCAGTTGTTTAAGGGGCTGGAAAGACTCCTGACCTGGAGTCTGCTAACCTGGGTTGGACCCCTGTCTCAGATTGTTACTACCTATGTGATCCTAGGCAAATTATTGACCTCTAGGTTGGTTTATTCATCTGCAAAATGGGGATAAGACCTATTATAAGCCAGGATTTTAGTGGAACTGAGGCTTGGGAAGTGGCGGGGAGGGAAAGAGGAAGCTGTGAGTTAACCCCCACACTCCCACAATCCCACCTGGGACCCTTGCAAGCAAGGAAATTGCTGTGCAATTATGGGCAAGCTTGGGTTAACTTTGCTTCAAGTGGATTGGGACCCAGCTGTGGATTCATTTGCTAAGAAAACTATAAAAACAGTTTTTAGGACTTTGGTTAAGAGCTCCTGAGGTCGCAGGAAACCTCCTTACTAGCTGTTTTTAATCTCTTTGCCCGTTGCTTTTATCCTCTACACTGCTTTTAACTGCCTAGGGAACTGCTTTCATTTTAAATATATTTTTATTACATGGATTGTTTGTTTGAACCAGAGGTCGCTGAGTGATCCATTGTCCCAGGTGCCACGCTTGATGCCAATCTCCCATGGTCGTCACAGGGCTCACAGGAGAAGATGCACTTGAAGAATTTTTCAGTTTTCAAAGGGATAGGGATGGGGGATTGGCCTTGGGCTTTCATTGGTAAAGAGAGCTCCCAGGTGAGGAAAGTCTCTCTACGAACCTAAGTTGAAACCATCACTGCAACTTACAATCTTAAAGAATTGACCACAGCACCGAAGGGTTGAGTGATTTGCTCAAGGTCACATAGCTAGTATGCATCAAAGGCAAATTGTGAATTCGGGCCTTCCTGGCTTCAAGGCTTTCCTGCAACCTCCTATGCCATGCTGCCTTTAAAGCTATATGGAAATGCCAGTTACTTACATTCACGTATCTGAAAGCTCTTGTTATGAAAAGACTGGACTTGCTCTTTTTAGGCCCTTGAGGGCTATACTACTAATAAGAGGTGGATGGATGGTGGCAGGGAGACCAATTTCAGCTCAATTTTTAGGTAGAAAAAACTTCCTAAGGATCAGAGCTATGCAAAAATAAAATGGCCTGGGGCAGAGCCAAGAGGGAGGAGAAAAGGCAGAGACTCACCTGAGCTTTCCCCCAAACTCCTCAGAATACTTTTAAATAATGCCATAAAATAATTCCTGAAGCAGCAGAACCCACAAAAGGATGGGGTGAAATAATTTTACAGCCAAAGACAACTTAGAAGGTCAGCAGGAAAGGTCTGTGGAATTGGGGTGAGAGTGGAGCACAATCCAGCACAGGGCATGGTAGCACAACCCCATCCCCAGCAAACCAGTAGCAGACCTTGGGAATCACTGAATCGGCAGCGGCAGTAGCGGCTTCTGGAGTTCACAGGCCGTGGATGGTAAGGTGGTTGAACAACTGGTCATAAGGAGATTACAGTCCTTTACTAGGATTAAGGCCAGACTCTGTTGCTTTGCCCATACTCAGATCCAGGTCACAGTCCTGGGTGGCAGCACCAGGGTGAAGAGGAACACTAACATATCAGAGCTTGTACCCACAGTGGAACAGGGACCCTCATCACAGTTTCAGGGCAGAAAAGAGTGCTTGTGGTCACTCACAGACCAGAGCATGGGCCAAGAGAATAATAAACACCTCTCCTTAGATCATATGACTTTGGAAGAACTGAAAACTTACAGGTCCCTAAAAGTATCTCTCAAAACAGCTGCAAAAAAAACCCTGAAGCTTGGGACAGTGTGCCCTCCACCAAGGAAACAGAGCCCTACTTTAACAAACAGGTAAAAGTCAAGAGACAAGCTGGGAAAATGAGCAAATAGAAAAAATCTAACCAAGGAAAGTTACTATGGTGACAAGGAAGATCAAAATACACACTCAGAAGAAGATAACAAAGTCAAAGCTCCTACATCCAAAACCTCCAAGAAAAATGTGAATTGGTCTCAGGCCATGGAAGAGCTCAAAAAGGATTTGGAAAAGCAAGTTAGAGGGGTAGAAGAAAAACTGGAAAGAGAAATGAGAGTGGTGCAAGAAAATCATGAAAAATGAGTCAATAGCTTGCTAAAGGAGACACAAAAGATACTAAAGAAAATAACACCTTAAGAAACAGACTACGCCAAATGGTAAAAGAAGTAAAGAACTCCAATGAGGAAAAAATGCCTTAAAAAGCAGAATTGGCTAAATGGAAAAAGAGGCACAAAAATTTACTGAAGAAAAAAAACTCCTTAAAAAGTAAAATTGGCCAAATGGAAAAGAAGGTGTAAAAGCTCACTGAAGAAAATAATTTCTTAAAAATTAGAATTGAGCAAATGGAAACTAATGATTTTATGAGAAATTAAGAAACAATAAGACAAATACAACAGAATGAAAAAATAGAAGACACTGTGAAATATCTCACTGGAAAAAAAACTGACCTTGAAAATAGATCCAAGAGAGATAATTTAAAAATTATTGGACTACCGGAAAGCTGTGATCAAAAAATGAGCCTAGATACCATCTTTCAAGAAATCGTCAAGGAAAACTGCCCTGATATTCTAGAACCAGAGGGTAAACTAGAAGTTGAAAGAATCCACTGAACACCTCCTGAAAGAGATCCCAAAATGAAAACTGCCAAGAATATTATAGCCAAATTCCAGCACTCCCAAGTCAAGGAGAAAATATTGGAAGAAGCCAGAAAGAAACAACTCAAGTATGGTGGAGCCACAGTCAGTATGACACGAGGTTCAGCAGCTTCTACATGAAAGGATCAGAGGGCTTGGAATATGATACTCCAGAGAGCAAAGGAGGTAGGATTACAACCGAGAATCACCTACCCAGTAAAACTGAGTATAATCCTTCGGCAGGGGAGAAATGGATTTTCAATGAAATAGAGGACTTTCAGGCATTCTTGATGAAAAGACCAAAGCCAAACAGAAAATTCAATTTTCAAGTACAAGACTCAAGAGAAGCATAACAAGGTAAACAAGGAGGGGAAATTACAAAGGACTTAATAAGTTTAAACTGTTTACATTCCTCCATGGGAAGATGATACTTACTTACAGGTCATAAGAACTTTCTCATTATTAGGACAGCTAGAACGAATGTATATATAGACAGAGGGCACAGATGTGAGTTGAATATGAAGGGATGATATCTAAAAAATAAAATTAATGGGTGAGAGAGGAATGTACTGCGAGAAACAGAAAGGGAAAGATAGAATGGGGTAAATTATCTCACATAAAAGGAGTAAGAAAAAAGCTTTTACTGTGGAGGGGAAAACGGGGGATATGAGGGGAACAGGCTCAAAGAGGGAATAACATACACACTGAATTGGTTATAGATATCTATCTTACCCTACAGGAAAGTAGGAGTGGAAATGGATAAGAGAAGGGGGTGTTAATAGAAGGGAGGGCAAATTGGGGGAGGTGGTCGTCAGAAGCAAAAAAGTTTTGAGGAGAGACAGGGTGAAAGGAGAGAGAGAATAAACAGGAGAGGGTAGGATGGAGAGAAATACAGTTAGCAATAGTAACTGTGAAAAAATATTTTGAATTAAGTGTCCCTGATAAAAGCCTCATTTCTCAAGCATAGAGAGAATTGAATCAAATTTATAGAAATAAGAGGCATTCCACAATTGATAAATGATCCAAAGATATGAACAGTTTTCAGATGAAATAATCAAATCTATCTATAGCCATATGGACAAAAAGTGCTCTAACTTACTACTGACTGTAGAAATGCAAACTAAAACAATTCTGAGGTACTACCTCATACCTATTAGATTGGCTAACAGGACAGAAAAGGGAAATGACAAATGTCAGAAGGGATGTGGGGAAAATGCAGTATATCTACTGTTGGTGCAGTTGTGAACTGATTCATTCAGTCTGTAGAGCAATTTGGAATTACTCCCAAAGGTCTATAAAACCATACATACCCTTTGACATGGCAATACCAATACTAGGTGTGTATCCCCAAAGAGATAAAAAAGGAAAGGGACCTACATAGACAAAAATATTTATATCAGCTCTTTTCTCATGGCAAAGAGTTGGAAATTGAGAGGATGCCCATCATTTGGGGAAAGGCTGAACAAATTGTATGTGATTAAGACAGAATACTATTGCACTATAAGAAATGATGAGGAGGATGCTCTCAGAAAAACATGGAAAGACTTACATGAGCTGATGCAAAGTGAAATGCACTGTATACAAAGTTACAGCAATATTCTAAGATGATCACCTGTGAATGTCTTAACTATTCTCCACAAGCAATGATCCAGGATAGCTCTGAGGGACTTATGAAAAATGCTATCCATCTCCAGAGAAAGAACTGATGGTGTTTGAATACATATTGAAGCAGACTTTTTTACTTTCTTTATTTTTCTTGAGTTGCTTTGTCTGTTTTCTTTCACAATGTGATTATTGAGGAAATATTTTACATGACTACACATGTATCACCTATATTGAATTGCTTGCCTTCTCAATGAGAGGGGGTAGGGTGGAAAGAAAGGAGAGAATTTGGAACTCAAAGTTTCTAAAACAAATGTTAAAAGTTGTTTTTCCATGTAACTGAGGAAAAATAAAATACTAAATAAATTTTAAAACAGAAAAAAATGAAATGGTCTGCCTCAATAAATAGTGGGTTCTCCTTAACAAGGTATCTTCAAGAGAAGGCTAGGTGACTTCCTGTTTGAGAGAAAAAGATTCCTGTACAGACATGGGTTATATTAAATGTACTCAGATTGTACTCGGAGATCCCTTCCAACTCTGAAATAAACTAATACCTCCTCTCCCTAACTTTTTAATACTTGATCTATGATTTTATTAGTATAGGAAGCTCTGCCAAAACAAGTAGAACTTCTCTGCAACTTATGACATGAGACTCTCAGTGTGGAGAATTCCTTCACCACTATAGAACAGTCACTCATCTGTAACTTACAGTCTTTGAGAGTCATCAAGGATACTGAAAAGTGAAGTGATTCATTCAAGGTCACAAGCCAGTATGTGTCAGAGGGAAGAATGAGAGCCCAGGTCTTCCTCAACACCAAGGTTGGCTCTCCATTCACTATACCATGTTATCTTCCGCAATTGGTTATGGTAAATATTGGATTCCAGGTACCGAGACAGGACTAGAACCCAGTCCCAGTCATGTGCTATTTCTGCTAGACCACACTACCTCTCTTGCACTTATGTTTATTCCACAACCTAGAATTTATTTACTCTATGTACTTGTAACCATTGAATAAGGGTAGGTTATCTTTTTTTTTTTTTACAATATACAATTTCTCAAATGTCAGCTTAGTTTAAAAAAATAACACCAAATGCATCTATTAATCACTATTTATTCTTGTTTACCCTGTCTAGAAAATGTGTATTTCACATTTTCTGAAATGGATGGAGTTATCCCGTACAAAGCTGTTTGGCATATTAAGCTAATATGTGATAATTTCAGTTTTGTTGTAATTAGAATTGCTTTAGAAGATACAATGGCTTTTTTTCGCTTTCATTTGGAGCAAATTACTTTTCTGCAACACCCTCATTTTACGCTACATGCTTCCAAATTAAAACAAACTACCAGGCAGACTGAAACATTGCTACTCTTGTTTCTTTTCATACCAAAAGCTTGTTCGACATGTAATGGATAATTATGACAGTCAGTGAGATACGCGTTAAGAAAAGCCTTAAAATATTTCAAAGTGAATCCTCACCTAGAACTAAAAGTCTTCTCCCTTGGGGGGTTTGAGGTGGGTGTCAGGAAGAGCCCTAAACAATGCCATAAGCAGGGCATGGAAGCTGGGACTTTGGCCCAGTTGTTAATGAATTTCGAGACTTGACCTTGGGCCCAAAGCCAATGTCTTCTGTGGAGGTAGATCTAGGTATATAGACAGAATGACAATGTCTATTGAGAAGCAAAAATGACCCACCCACCACAGGGCCAGTCTTATCATAGCCAGTTGCCACCATCCTTTCATATGAGTTGGAGAAGTCAGAGAAGGGTGTTTCACCTTCTGTGTTGACCATGGATTTAGCATCCTGGGTAACCCCCTCCTCAAGCTAAGGTGAGAAGGGCTTTGTGGGGATGGAACAAGAGGATGCACTGAATCTTTAAAACTCTATACTACAGACTATATTTAATGCATGGGGGTCTAGTTGGAGTGGAAACTTTCAATCAAAGTACACCAGAAGTTGAATCCAGATCATACTCTTTTTCCTCATGAGGGTTTCAGTTCTTTTACCACATACCTGGGCCAACCCCAAAGAATGGAGGATGAGTTCATGGTGTAACATGTGGCCATTAGAGTGGGGAAGAAATGGACCACATGCTGCCAAGTGACAATGCAATCTATTTTGCACCTTTCTCCTCCCCCACATAAACATGGTAGAGGTGAGACCATGTGAACAGACACCTACTTGGCTAGGGTCACGTCAATATCACCAGTGCAGTACATTCCCACTCTGATTACCTTTGCCACTAAAGAGTGGTGATGATAAATTGGCCTGAAATACTGTGGACTAAATCTCGTAACACTCCTACAGGTAAATAACGTTTGTTAAGTTACAGAGTGAGAGGGTACATAAAGGGCAAGAAGAGAAGAAGGTGATAGAGGGGGATATGTGATGTGCACTAATCAAAAGTTAACAATGAAAAGAAAGTAACTGCTATATTCTTAGGAGAATAAGAGAAGAGGCAAAGGGAGAGATTGAAACAGGGAGGAAAAGGGAACATCTTTGTTTCAGTGGTGGGAGGGGATACCACTGATGAATGGTCTCACAAGTGAAGAGATGTATTTTTCAAAAGGAAGGTGGAAAAAAACAACCATGAGACTTTACCTTACATTCAGTAAATTGGCAAAGATGACAAAAGTTGGGAATTGCCAACTTGGGAGTGGTTGTGGGAAGGTAATATTACTGTATTATTGGTAGAGTTGGGAACTAGTACAACTGCTCTGGGAAGTTATTTAAAGTTACTCAAATAAAAAGGGCCAAAATGTCTATACCTTCTGATCATGATATTTCACTGCTAGACATATGCCCTAAGAAAGTCACTGACAAGAAGAAGGGCTCCACATACATGGAAATATTCATAACAAGCATGTTTTGTGGTAGTAAAGAATTGCAAAATAGAAGCTCATTAAATGAGGAAAGGATAAAGAAATTATGCTACATAAATATAATGGAATATGAATACATTGTAAGAAAAAGGCTAACAATGTAGATATAGAGAGATACAGAAAGACTTATATGGACTGATGCAAAGTGAGGTAAGCAGAGCCAGGAAAACAAAATACACAATGATTATTATAAGGTCAATAGAAGGCACAACAATTACAAGACAACTGAAAATCAGTGCTGCAAAATTATAAAGAACAAGCCTGGACCCCAAGAAAAGATTATGCGAAGATATCTCCCACCACTACAGAGAAGGTGGATCCAGGGGAAGAGCACTGCTAGATTTCTGTCAGATTTTTTATTGATTGGTTTTCCTGATTTTTTTCTCTTCTTCCTCAATTTTTTTTCTCCCAATTGTTTATTATAAGGTATAAATCTCTGGTAGTTGAGAGGGCAGAGCTATAAGAGAAATAGATTTATTAACTTAAACAATAACTCTTAATGCCTAATACAGTGTACTCACTGTGTATGGAAAAAAGAAGGAAGGCAAGAAAGGAAGGGAGGGAGGGAGGAGGGAAGGAAGGAAGGAAGGAAGGAAGGAAGGAAGGAAGGAAGGAAGGAAGGAAGGAAGGAAGGAAGGAAGGAAGGAAAGAAGTAAGGAAGGAAGGGAGGGAGGAAGGAGAGATCATCTCTGCTTTAGAGTATATGTAAAGACTGATTTGGGGGGTGGAGCCAAGATGGCCGCATGATAACAGCATCTTGCCGGAGCTCTCTCACAAGTTCTGTTGGATTCCTATAAAAAAGTGAATCTGAGCAGATTCGAGAGAGAAATTGCGAGCACTCTGACTGGGGCAAATTTCCCAGCCGGGAGAATCTGAAAGGCTGAAGGAACGATTCTGTAGGCTAGGAAAGCGCTCAACCAGCGGAGCTGCCCCAGATGGGACCAAAGCAGAAGCGGCTGGCCAGGAAAACCCACGTGGGAGACAGGCTGGGAGAAAGCCGGGCGCCTGAAACCAGCGCAGATCCCCAGGCCTCCCAACACAGGACAGCACTCTGTGGAAGCGACGAGAGGCAGCGCAACGCCACCGACGGTGAGATACCAGCCCCTGAGGCTTGCAGCCCAAAGGTTTCAAACGCTTCTTGAGCTTCCGGGAGACATAATGGCCAGGTAAACGGCTCTAATCCCTCCCCTCCC
>JAQQSZ010013884.1:0-11652 GCA_028646595.1 Phalanger gymnotis
GAAAGGCAATCCCTGCTTTTAAGCAGCTAACATCATAAGGGGGCGATAACGTATAAAATGAGACTGAAAGAGGGGAGGGAGAAAGTCCAGGGAGTCGTGAGCGGAGCCCAGAAAGAAATGAAGACATGGTGGGCCTGGTCCTCTATTAAATGGAAGTTCTTAGAGGGAAAAACCAATCTGAGGGAGGAAGGGCTTCTGTTTCCTCGGCTCTCACTCATTTCTCAGTTCTCAAACATCCCAAACTGCACTCTCCAAATTTCCCAGAGCTCTCTCTCTTAATTGCTAAGTCCAATAGCTTTTTCTGAGTCATCTTTTTTCTTGACCTCTCTGCAGCATCAGGGACCTTCTCCTCCTCCTAGATACTATCTCTTCTCTACGTTCTTTTGACACTCCTTTTTCACCTTCCCTCCTACCTGACTGGCCTCTCCTCAGCATCCTTTGCTAGATCCCGACACATGTCATCACACACACACACACACACCCCTCCCAGAGTTGTTTGTGAAGATCAGGTAACATAATATCTGTAAACAGCACTTAGTACAGTGCCTGGCTCGTGGTAGGTTCTATATACTTATTCCCTTGCTTTTCCCTCCCTGATAATTAGAGGACTCCACCATGGGCCCTCTTCTCTCTCTCCATACACTATTTCTCCTAGTGACCTCAGATTCCATGTGGATGCAGATGTGTCCCAGATGTGTATATCCAACCCTGGTTTCTCTCCTAGGCTGTAGTCCCATATTACCAAAAGCTTGTTACAAATTTCAAATTGTTGTCCCATAGACTATCAAAGCAACATGTCCAAAAGAGAAATCATTATCTTTCCCCCAACTAAAACTCTCTTCTTAATTTCCCATTCTCTAGGAAGGGGATAAACTTGCTTCCAGTCACCCACAATTTCCTCTGCTCTCCACAATGGTTGGGATTTTTTCTGCTTTGTTTCTATGAAATAGTTGTGATTTTTATATCACGACTCTAAGCACTCAGTTACAACTTTTATACCCAATTACAGCCTCTTAGTATTTGACGAACCCACTCAAGTTCAGGGGATTGTAGTTCAGAGAACTGAAAGTAATCTCAGAAGCCAATTATTCAATCAATCATTATTTATTAAGTGCCTACTATGTGCCAGACACTGTGCTAAGCATTTGGGAATACAGAAAGAAGCAAAAGATAGTCCTTGCCCTCAAGGAGCTTACAATCTAATAGGGAAGATAAGATCCAAATACATATATACAAAGCAATCTATATACAAGATGAATAATAGATAATTAACATAGGAAAGGCACTGGAATTAAGAGGGGCTGAGGAAGTCTTCCTGTAGAAGGTGGGATTTGAGTTGAAACTTGAAGGAAGCCGGAGAGGTCAATAGTTGGAATAGAAGAGGAAAAGTGTTCCAGGCATGGGGGACAGCCAGAGAAAATGGAGTGTCTTGTTCATGGACAGCCAGAAGGTCAGCATCACTGAATTAAAGAGCACATGATGAGGAATAAGGTGTAAGAAAACTGGAAATGTGAGAGGGGGCTGTGTTTTTAAGGGTTTTGAATGCCAAGCAGAGGAGCAGACAGATTTCATTATAACCTGGAAAGACTTATATCAAATGATGCCGAATGAGAGATACAGAACCAGGAGAACATTATACACAACTACAGACACATTGTGAGATGGGTAATATTGATAGACTTGGCTCTTCTCAGCAATACAAAGTTCTAAGACAGCTCCAAAAAACTCATGATGGAAAAAGCTATCTATATCCAGAGAAAGAATTATGGAGTCTGAATGCAGATTGAAGCAAACTTTTTGCTCTCACTCTCTTTTTTTGTTTGTTTTGTTTCTTCTTTCTCAGGGTTCATTCTATTGGTTATAATTCTTCTTTACAACATGATTAATACGAAAATGTGTTTAATGTAAAGGCATACATAGAATGTATACCAAATTGCATGCCATCTTGTGGGGGAGTAGAGGGAGGGAGAGAAAATTTGGAATTCAAAAGCTCATGGAACTGAATGTTGTAAACTAAAAATAAATAAATTTAAAAGGAAAAACAAATTAAACCAGGTAATGACACCCTCAAATAATGAGGAAGTCAAAGGAGAAATCATGGGAAAAATGAATAATTATGTTAAAGAGAATGATAATAATGGGAAAACAACAACTGGCAAGTAGATAGAGCTCTGGGTCTCGAGTCTGAAAGCATGAATTCAAATTCTGCCCCAGATGCCTACCAGCTATGTGACCCAGGGCAAGTTACTTAACCTCTTTCTTACTTAATTTCCTCATGTGTAAAATTAGGCTAATGATGGTACCTACTTTCTAGGGCAGTGGTGTTTGGGGGTAGGGGTGGTGAAATAATATCTGTGAAGTAACTTTTTTCTTCTTAAATAATTATTATATATAATTTATACATTTGTACATGATATAATAATGTAATATATTCTATGCAGTATACAATTATTAATAACAACCACATTGTTATTATTGCTCACAGCTAAAGCATCTTCAGAGGAAGATTAATAACTAAAACTCATATACATGAAATAGAAAAAGAGATTAACAAACTGAACATGAACTTTTCAAATAACTAGGAAATGAAAAAATTAACACTTTAATCAAAAAAAAATCATGGGAGAAATAAAAAGAGTTGAGAATAAAAAGGCTATAGAAATGACAAAAAAAAAAACAGGAACAGGTTTTATTTTCCAAAACACTAACAAAATCAATTAATCGATAGTTACCCTGAACAGGAAAAAGAGAAGAAAATCTAACTACCAAAATGAAAAGGCAAATTCATAACAGAGAGAAAACAGAATTATCAGACGCTATCATACACAAAAGTATCCTCATTGTGGCAATCGATTTACATTGATTAAACTTCCTTTGGGAGATGACAATAATCTGTGTCAATGTCCATTCCTTCAATTATTTCCCATGTTTCATTTCAAATTATATGATTCAGTGAGGCTGAAGTTAATTTAATTACACACAGCACCTTTTTCAGGCTTATTGTTTTTCCAGGTTTTTTTCCATTATTATCTTTGTTCTGACAAATCAATAATCTAATCATCTGACTGTACATCAACAGGTGACTCCAGAATGACTCACACATCAATAATGAGTCATTTTCTGATTCCTAAAATACAATCAATTTTGTTTTTATTATTGTGACTTGGGTATAAAGTTAATCAGTTAAGCAAAGATTTCCTCCCAGTCTACATGATGGAAGCACAGGGTGGGGAGTGGGAGGGGGAGTAGAGAATGGGTAAGTAGAGGCAACAAGATGTTAAGATCTTAAACAAACTGCAAAGATATGTCTAGACTGCTAGTCCTTAATAAAATATGCAAAACATTTATGATCAAAAATGGATAGAATTAGAGGGCAGATAGTCATTTAATAGCTAATATCAGTCATGGCAATGATGGTCTTTTAAAAGATAGGCAAATTCTGTAGGAATGTGGAGGCAAGATACAGCTTTGAGGAGTATAGCCTCTAGTAGCAGAGAAAAGAACCAGCTCTTCAGGAGAAATTATCCCTAGCCTTTGAGCATAAGGAGATTTCTCTCCTCCCTCCCCCCTGCTCATCACTCACAGTGTTTACAGCAAAGCGATTTTCCCACTAGGAGATACCACACCTACCAGGGAGTAAGCCCAATAAGTCAAGGTGTAAGACCATAGGAACTTTGTGAGTTGAGATTCCAGCTGAGTGACCTACAAGTAGCAACACTGCACCCAGTAAGAATAGCATGAGGACTCTACTATAAGGGGAAATGATGTTTAGGCCCTGCAGTGCCAGGGACATGAGCTGCCTAGGTCATGTGTGTTCCTTACAGTTACACCTTTGTATTAGCATACTCTATTTTGTGGCTATTCTTCTGACAGAAGCTATGTGTAGTTATGAGAGGGTATACCTTGGGGTACACTTCAGAGGGCTAGGGAGGAATATTTTGTAGCTACTACTCATGCAATACCATTTCAATAGATGCATATGCTTAGAGCTACTTTTGTCATCTGTCTGCTTATTAAAGGTAAACTCACTGGTGGGGGCTCATAAGCTATATTTTTTCCAGACTGAAGATGCACAGAGTACTCTAAACCTGAGTGTCTCTTCTCCTCAGACTCCAGCCTGTGAGTATGACCTAGAAGAAGCTCAGGTGCAATATCGCATTATGCTATTTAATTCTAATTGTATCCAGTGCCTTCTTATTCTTTTCAAGAAGAAAATATTAATGAGAAATAGATATGAGTCTTGGCCTTCTACAAGCTTTGGTATCTTTCTCTTTTTGCTCCTGAATCATGTTTGCCAAACTGTTATTTGCCATCCTCCCTTACGCCCTCTTATATGCCGAAGTAACAGGTGTAGAAATATATGCTCATTTCACTTGGAGATTTAGTGAGTTCACAGAATTCTTTAGCACTTTGTCCTCTCCAGTAGACATTCGCATGTAAACCAAGCCGATTTGCATAGTAGTCTTTTGCAAATACTTATCACATGTTTAATAATGTTTCTGGCACACAGTAGGTGCTTAAAATGCTTCTTGATTGATTGATGAGCACTGCAACATGGACTGACCAACTGCACCACAAAATGATGTTTCTTTTTGCTTTCAAACATGATAAAACCAACTCTTTTGTTTGCCTTTCCTACAAGAACCTGGGGACCATGCTTCCATTCAGCTCCATCTTCCCTTGTCTTCTGGTCTTGTTTATATCAAGAGTGTCAAGGCTGATACAATTGTTTTTCTTCATATTGAAGAACTGTGTGTTGTCCACTCACAGCTCCCACCCATCAGCACTATGCTTACTTCTGCTCTTTGAGATCAAGTGACACATATGTAGGTCAAGGGAAATTACTGTTCTTAGGAGAACAAAAGCCTCGTCCACACTCTGGGGCCCCCAGCAATATGTTATCATGACTTAAACATAGGGCTTCTTGTCTTCACCATAGACTTTCATACCATTCATTCCCAAAAGCCCAGAGGTAGGTTCTGCCTGAGTACATATCATCCCAATTTTTAGTAATAGGAGGCCAGGATCTGGGCAGAGCCAAGCCCAGATGGGGGGTGGAAGGAGGATTTCCCATTTCCCATTGGAGAATCATGGAATAAGGAGGGTGAGGCTTTAGAGAGTGAAAAGTACTTAGCACCCACAGTGCCCTGCTTTCTCATCTTTCAGAAGCAACCCGAAGCCATTGCTGATTCTGATGTGAAGCTGGTGCCTTGCACCTGCCCTCAACAGAAGGCTTAGGCCTGAAGAAGAGGGAACTTGGAGACTGCAACCCATACTGTGTGGGTCACTAGGAAAAAAGACCAATAGATCCTAAAAAGAATGGGTTGTGGACTCCTCCAGATGGAAACCCAGAGGAGGAAGGGACCCTTCATCCCTTGGCTGTTCATTGTGGGAGTGTTTGCTATGAGAGAGACCCAAACAGGTGAGTGTGAAGGAATGGGGGAGTAGAGAATGACAGCAGGAAGGCCACCCCCCAAGTAAGTGAATCAGTCCCCAGTATCATGAAGACTTCGTAGCCCACTGTTGGAGAGTTTCTGATTGTGTGGGAGAGACAGCTTCACTGCTATGGGAAACTTCCTGTTCCATCAGTCAGCCAACAAGTATTCATTAATAACACACACACTGTGAACTTAATTGCACTACGCTAAGTGCTAAGGACACAAAGAAAAAGCAAAAGCAGTCCTTGTCATATAGGCAGTTATATTCTAATGGGAAAGAAAGCATGTGCAGAAACAATACATATTAAATGCACACGAGATGATTGCAAGATAATCTTTTTAGGGAAGAGGACACTAGCTGGTGGAGAAATCAGAAAAGACACGGGCTGGGACTGCAAGGAAGCTAGGGATTCTAAAAGATGGTGGCGTGAAAGACAGGCAAGCCAAGTATTAGAGGACAGCCATGAGAAGAGGAGTGTGGGACAGTGAAAAAGAGCTTAGAATTTGGACTCTAGGGACCAAGGTTCAAATACCGCAATGAGGGGCTTGGTGTTGGATGACCTCAAAGGTCCTTTTCCAGTTCTAAGTCTGTGATCTTGTGATCCAATGCAAACAGAAGAACATTGTAGATGGAGAGAGGATTATGAGGATTGTATACCTAGACTGTAGAAGGGAGTGATGTATAACAGGTTTGGAAAAGTAGATTTGGACCAGGGTGTGAAACAAAACAAAAGCATTTGTATTTGACTCTAGAGGCAACAGGGAACCATTGCAATTTACTGAGTAGGGGAGTGACCCGCTTTTAAGGAAAATCATTTTGACCACTACGAGGGCTCTGCTGTTGTGTCTGAGAATGGTAAGTCCCTTCTCTTCCAGCCCATAAGGCATCCAAGACCTAAGTAGTGCAGAATCAGAAGACCCCAGCTCTGCTGCTTACTATCTCTCTGACCTTGGACAAGATATTTTGTCTCTCTAAGCCTCAGTTTCCTCATCAGTAAAATATGAGAACAGCCCAGGCCTTTTGGCTCCAGACACATGATCTTGGCCTTTTATACACCACTGGCACACCTAAAAGCACATCGACCTCACCTCTCTATTCCAAGGAGAGCATTCTTTCCCTCTAGGCCTTCATGCTACCTGAGGCTTTGCTACCTTAGCTATACTATTCCCACCCAGATGTCCAGAGTCTCCATCCATTCCCAACCATGCCATGCAGTGAGCCAGATTAGAACCAGGGGCTCAGGAAACCCCAGTTCTAGCCTCGTTGTGTTGCTAACTACCAAGCTGTGTACATTTGGAAAGTTCATTTGACATCTAAGTCAACATTTAATCTCCATCCAAGCTTCTGCAAAAATGAAGAGTTTGAACTGGATGGTCTCAAGAGCTCCTCTCTGATCTCGCAGGCAATGAATGAGGCAGGAGGCAAGATGGTGAGCAACTCCGTTTATTCAGATTAGTAGCATAACTTTTATAGCTTTGGTTACGTAGGCACTAGGGCTGCCCTGGTTCCTCCTACTCTCCTCCCCTTTCCTTCCTGCACTCTCCCCATGATTCCCTTGTGCTCAGGCAAGTCTGGACAAAGACCCAGAACTGCCAGGTTGCCAATAAGAGCGAGACCCTTCTTCCTAACTCCATCTTGTTCCGCCCATACCTCAGAGCCCTGAGTTTACCTCAGCAGGCCCTGGGTATGGAGGCCCAAAGAGGGCAGGGGTTAGCTCTAACTCACCCTGTTACAATTCCACCTTTTTATTTTGCCATGAAGTAGACAGGTCACGGAGGACCATAATGTTGCACTTCATGCCAAACAGGGAGCGATGCGTAAGGGAGAGGAGGCAACGAAAGAGATAGGGGAGGAGACAAAGACCCAGAACCAGGAACAGAAACCCTATGCCAAAGGGGATGAGCCATTGCTTCAGCCAATGCCATTGGTCAGCTTGTTGGAAAAAGTCCAGAATGTGCTGCGCAGTTTTATCAGGGAGCAAATCATCATATGATGCAATGTTAATGTCCTCTGCCAGGTTATTAGCTTTTGGAGTTCCAGCACGGTGTTGTCCAAAACAGCACCCTGCAACTGTGTGTGGATTGTGTCCCAGTTATGTTCGGTGGCGTTATATTGTTTTGAGATAAGGCAGGAAGTGTTAAACTGATAGTCACATTGTAGTTTGGCCTGTAATTCCAGATACTCCACCTTGGTGCCTAATACCCATGCTGCATTTTGTAAAGTTCTAATAGCTTGGTAAAAGTCTTCATCTATCTGAGCCTGATGTTTGAACCCAAGGGAAACATTATGCATGAGGTCATGTAACTTGGTGGCTTCCCGAATCTCATTCTGTGTGTTTGATACTGCCATTGCTAAGGCGGCGGAACCAATGATGAGTTCCACCAGCAAGGTGATACCAAGCACAACACATGAGATGCACCGTCTGGTGTGAGTCAAGGCTGTTATCCGGCTGTCTAGGACGGAGAGCGTATGGCCAGCCGGGGTATGATACATCGGTCCTTACTACAGTGAGGGCGTACCGAGGCCTAGTAATGATGAAGACCTGTCCCTTGGTAAATTTTTGCCTCATGCATACATGTACCGAGCATTTAGGACAGGGCAGATTAAATACCCCTGATATGTTGTGGTGGGGAATGAGGATGGAGTTGCCGGTGTGGTCCCACAGGAAGGCATGGGAGGTCCCTAGACACACACGTCCAGTAAGGCTTATGTTGTTTGTGAACTTCCCTGATAAAGACTCTGGGATATAAAGCGCCTGGATACTCGGACCCCCAATAGCAAGGATTATCTGTGCCAGTCCTGTGGTAAACTGGCCTTCTTTGGTGATATATAAAGGAATCGGGTATCCTGCAATAAAGCGTTTTAGTTTAGTAACTTTAGTTTATTTAGTAATTTAGTAAATTTTTAGTAATTTAGTAAATTATTAGTATTATATTAGTAATTAGTAATTAGCAAAATTATTTAGTAATTTAGTAAAAATTTAGTAAATTGGGAGAGGTTATGGCAAGAAGTAAGAGTCTGATTGGTCCCATTCAGACTCACAACAGTCTTTTGGCGCTGATGCAAGTGACAGTCTATAAATGACAGAAAACCTGTGTAATTATGCCGGAGAGTAACACTGCGATTGTTTGTAGGTGTGCAAAAACGGTGTGGCCGATGAATGCTTTCCAGGGGAGACACGTCTTCCCCTTGCAGCGCCCAGCACCACAGGTGGAAAAACCGTACATCATTTATGTATTGCAATGTGTCATGGGTTTGAGTGATGTTGGCACACCATGGCACCATGGTGGCGACCTCTGTAAGGTTCCATGAGGAACCATTCCAGTTCCCATTTATGGCTTTTTGTAGGCATAAAGGGAAACCGGCAATCAAACCTGTGGAGTTCATCTGAGGGGGTTCCTTAGTCTGATTCCCCTTATATATAAAGGGTTGTCCAAACATGTGGGAAAGGTTCCCTTGTAGTACAGGGTGTGGGATGGGTTCACCCCAACTTATCACCCTCAACCAAGGGGGGGTTGTTGATGAAGGCCCAGTGGTGTCGATGGGCTGGTGACTGGGTCCGCTAGTTGAGACCCATCAGGGAGACCAGAAGGAGCAGGTACAGGAGCATGTTGCCGCAGGTGAACACTAATCAGCCCCTGACATAGCTTCTACCACTTCCATGCTCGTCTTTGCTGCAGTCCCTGAGATTTTCACCCCGCCGTGGCCTCCTGTTGTCTCAAGCACACGAATCCTGCGGATGGGAACCCACACCTTCACCTGGGGAAACACAAACATAGCCTTGACCCCAGACAGTTATGGTTCCCGGCCCCATCCACTGTCCATCCGCATCCTTCCACATGGCAGATGCTCCAACACCTCCAAGTGCGGGTTGGGCCCTGGGCTGTGGCATGGACCGTGGCTGGGGACATGTTGTGATCATCAAATTTTAAGTAATTCAATGTGTATAGAGCCCGATTCAAACTAGTCTGTGGACCAGACCTGGCTCCCCCTTTTTGTTTTTGTAGAATTTTTGGGATGCCGTGATTGGCAAAACAAGAAAGGAGGTGTGCAGTCACATCCTTCACTGCCTCACCTGTTCTAGCAGCAGCCATGGTGAAGCCAGAAAATGTGTCCACACATACATGAACATATTGGGAGCGTCCAAATGGGGAATAATGGGTTATATCCATCTGCCAAATGTCATTGGGCCCGTCCGCTATACAGTTCCAGACAGTGACGGCAGGAGGAGGAAGAGAAGGAGCCCAGCTGGTGCAAGATTTTACAATTCTCCATGCCTTGGTTTTGCTGAGACCATACAGGTGCCAGAGAGAGCGTGCAGAAAGGTGAAATTTGGAATGAGCCAATTGGGCAGGTGATGTCAGGGCCACTCCCTGAAGCGCAGCATCAGCTGTAGCATTGCCATGCACAAGGGGGCCAGGCAATCCAGAATGGGAACGGATATGCATGACATGAAAGAAAGAAGAGTGCTCACTCACGCACCAAGCTCTGCGTCTCCAAAGTGAGCTGGGTAATAGAATCATCAAGGGGAGGGGCATAAGCTGTTTCCAAATGCAGTATAAGACCTGCAACATAAGGACTATCAGTAATGATGTTAATGGGAGTGTCTAAAAGCATAGCCTGGAGGACTGCAAACAATTCATTTTGTTGAGTGGAAGTGAATGGAGTCTTAAAGACTTGAATACTGTTTCTAGAAAGTATGTATAGGGAGGCCCAATGCAGTTTCCTGCCATCAGTAAATACATTGATCCCATTAACAGGTGTGGAAGAAAATTTGTTCCCCCATGCCCAAGGCCAACTTGTAAATTGGTGGGCTAGAGGAAGAGGTGTACCATGGTGAAAAGTATGCCCAATTATAAGCTGCCAATCTGGGTCCTCTTGGAAACATTTTTGTAGCTGTTGATTAGTATACATAGTGTAGATGACCTGAGGGTCTCTGCCACTGAGTGCTCGTGCTCTAACTATGCCCTTCCAAGCAACTTGGGCAACAAGGTTGGCATAGGGAGAGCACTTTCTATTCTTGATCTGAGCTAAGTGTACCCATTCAATAATCCCAGCTGCCTGATGAAGAACTCCTGTGGGGAGTGATGGAGTGTGAAGGACAGTAAGCTCTAAGGGATCAGTTGCAAGGAACCTCACAGTGGATCCTGCATGGATGACAGCTTGTACTTCCTGAAGGCATTGAAGGGCCTCGGGGGTCTGATGCCAGGGGGGATTTAAGGTCAGAGGGTCCCCGGAGCATTTCATACAAAGGGGCAAGCTGTTAGCCCCAACCAGGGGCAGAGCTACTGACTATCTCCAATAAGCTTTTGAAAATCATTCAAGGTGCAGACCTTACAAGGCTCTAAACAGGGTTGTCTCATCTGCACCTCTTGTTCATGTAACTTTACTCCCAGATAATCTATGGGCAATGCCTTCTGGATTTTTTCTGGAGCTACAGTAAGCCCATAAACTTCTAACTGTGTAACAGTGGTCTGCAGGACCTCTTACAAGAGGTCACAGTTGAGATGAGCTGCCAAGAGGTCATCCATATAATGTAGTAAAAGAACAGTTGGATAGTGCCTGTGGACAGGGCACATAACTTGTTGAACATACCATTGGCACAAGGTGGGACTATTTTTCATGCCTTGAGGGAGCACTTTCCATTGATATCTGACATATGGCTCCTGTAAATTCACTGAAGGAATGGAAAAGGCAAATAGCCTAGTATCATTGAGATGCAGTGGAATGCTATAAAAGCAGTCTTTTATATCGATAACACAAATTTTTGATCCTCTCGGGACCATGTTTGATGAAGGGAGCCCTGGCTGAAGGGCCCCCATTGTCTGCATAGAGGCATTGACCTGACAAAGGTCAATAAGCATCCTCCATTTACCTGATTTTTTCTTGATGCAAAATACAGGAGAATTCCATGGGCTGGTGGAAGGTTCTATGTGACCAGCCTCTAGTTGTTCCTGAACTATCACCTTGAGGGCTGCTATTTTTTCACTAGACAGGGTTAGCAAGGCTGAGAAAGTAACTTAACCACTTTTACACAATTGTTTTCATTTTTTAGTTTCAACAAAATTCAAATTAAAAATGTCTTTGTCTAACACTACTTTTAGCTCACAACATTCGCTCAAGTTTTACAATATAGGAGAGTTTTACTACAATTTAGAAGTACAATAATAGTACAAACAGAAAAATTTCAGATGACATTAATTGCATTCCCAA
>JAQQSZ010013885.1:0-11652 GCA_028646595.1 Phalanger gymnotis
TATATTCCCTTCAGCTACCCTAATACTGAGGTGTCATGAATTACACACATCATCTTTCCATGTAGGAATGTAAACAAGACAGTTCAACTTTAGTAAGTCCCTTACGATTTTTCTTTCTTGTTTACCTTTTCATGCTTCTCTTGATTCTTGTGTTTGAAAGTCAGATCTTCTATTCAGCTCTGGTCTTTTCACTGATAAATCTTGAAAGTCCTCTATTTTATTGAAAATCCAAAAAAAGATTCCAAAGTCTGAGTCTGAATCTAAGACTGTTTTCGCTGCCCGTTCATGTTCCCAGCCAACTACTTGACCCTTGAGCTTTTTGTTGGGGTAAGACTGCTTGTAGAGTAGAGAATACTTTGTCTCAGGCTTGAGGGGCTGTGCTGCTATTTTCAGAGCTACTTGTACACAGCAAGCTCTGCCACACCAGCGCTCCTCCTTCCCCAAGAACCGCCAACTGGGATTGTGGCCCAGATCTAGGCAGGGCAAAGCAGGCTTTGCACTCCTGCTCTAATCTGCCACTTAATTCCTCCTACCAGGTGGGCCTGGGGCCGGAAACAACTGAAGCTGTACCTCTGGAAGCAGCCTCAGAGCTGCACCACCTCCACTGCCTCTAGGGTGGTGGCCAACCGTGAACTCCTTTCACTTTGTCCCAGTGGCTTTTCCCACTAACCTTCTCTGTTGTCTTCTTTGTGGGTTGAGAAGTCTGGTAACTGCCACAGGTCAATGATTCAGGGCCCTATGGCCTGTTCCGCCTGGCTCCTGGTCTGGTCGGTCCTGGCGTGGCCCACATTGGGCTCTGCTCTGTTCCCAGATCTGTGCAATAGACCCTTCCCAACAACCATCTAGGCTGTCTTGGGCTGGAGCCCTGCTTCTTTCTTCTATTTCATGGGTTCTGCAGCTCTAGAATTTGTTCAGAGACATTTTTTATAGGTGTTGGGAGGGACCTAGGGGAAAGCTTAAGCAAGTCCCTGATTTCCAGCCACCATCTTGGCTCCACCTCTGACTCTGTCTCACTGTTGTGAACCTCAAATGAGATAGAAAATATATGTTAAGTGTTTTGCAAGCCTTGCTATGTGTTTGTTATGTTTTCATATGAGTCTTCAATTTTTAGTAGTGCAGAAGAAGGATACAGCAGGCTATGGGACCTACCTGCTAGCATTGCATTTATTATTTGTGCTGTGGAATAGAACATTTTATCATGTATTTTATCATAATCATGGCATTATAGAATTGGGATGGACAGTAGAGGTCAGTTGGTCCAACTTCCTCCCACCCAGTGCAAGAATCTTTTCTACAACTGCCCATATGACAGCCTATGCTTGAACAATTTTAGTGATCAGGAGCTTACTGTTTCACAATGCATTATCCCACTGTTGGATCGGTTTAATTGCCAGAGCATTCTCCCTTATGCTGAGCCAAAATCTCCCTCTCAGTAGCTCACAACCTTTGATCTTTTTTTCTACTCACTAGAGTAAAGTAGAATATAGAACATATTATTCTAGAATACATTCTAGATTCTAATATTATTCTATCATTATTATAGTATTCTATTATATTCTCTATATAGATATATATCATCTAATATAATGTTCTATTATTATAGAATATAATCTCCTGGAGCACCAAATTTTTTTTTCATTTTTTTTGTCCTTGTATTCCCAGAATCCTAATACAACCTGTAATGTGTGGCAGATATTTGGTAAATGTTTGTTGGTTGATTGATTCTATAAGGCAGCTCTTCAAAGAATTGAAAACAGGAATTATATCCCCCAAGTCCTCTTTTCTCATGAATAAATCTCCCTAGTTTTCTTTAGTTCTTCCTAATGCAACATGATTTCAGGCTTCTTCACTATTCTGGTTGCCTTTCTCTGAATATTTCCTAGAAAGATTCTAGAACGTATCATTAAAGAGATGGTTGCTGAACATTAGAAAGGGAAGCAGTGATTACAGAGAATCATTATAATTTCATTACATCAGGTCACATGCCACACTAACCTCATTTCCTTTCTTGGCAGTATTACTAAACATGTAGATGAGAGTAATACCGTGAATATAGTTTACTGGACTTTAGCAAAGCTTTTGATAATGTGTAATGCACTATTCTGATAATAATATTAGTAGTTAATAATAATTATACAATTTTCATAATTAATAATTAAAATATATTTTATATAATTATAATTAATAATAATATTTTGATAATAATAGCTAATACTTTATATAGGCTTGAAGGTTTTCAAAGCTCTTTTTGCATATTGTCTCATTTGGTCCTCACAGCAAGCCATCCCCATTTTACAAATAAAGAAACTGAGACAGAGGCTAGGGTCACACTGCTAATGAGTACCTGAGACAGAAGTTGAACTCGTTTTCCTGATTTCAAGTCCAGCTTATGGAGAGATATGTATTAGACAATACAATCAGATTCAAAACTGGTTGGATAGCTGGAGTTAAAGAGTAGTTGTTAAACAGGGTCAATGTCAATATAGAAAGAGGTCCCCAGTAGAATCCCCCAGGGATCCATTTAATATTTTTCTCAATGACGTAGATAAAGGCATTGGTGATAAGCTCATCAGATTTGCCGATGATATCGAGCTGGGAGAGACGGTTCAGCCACTGGTTGACAGAGTCAGGATCCGAAAGGATTTTTTAGCCCAGACCAGAGCAACAAGCTGACTCTAATAAGATGAAATTTAATAGGGACAAATTAAAATCTTGTATTTGGTACCCAAATACAACTTCACAAGTGCGAGATGGGGGGTTGTGGTTAAACAGCAGTCTGTCTGAAAACATAACAGCTTTTATATGTTGTGACTCCCTTCCACCCTACAGTGAGTAAATGAATGAATGAAAAAAAAATGCAAGTTCTTTCAACAAACCAGGCACTGGGTTAAGCACGGGATGTAAAAAGGAAAAGCAAGCAACCTTGGCCCTCCTCTAATAGTAGACAATGCCCTTGAATAATAATAATAATAAGAAATAATGATAGCTGGCATTTATATGGCTCTTTAAGGTTTGCAAGGGACTTTACTTATATTAGCTCACTTGATCCTCACAACAACATTTATTTGGTGCCTGCTGTGTGCCTACTACTTGCCACTATTTCTAAGCTTCTTGTAGCTGTTCGTGGCCTATTTTTACTGGAGTATGAGGCTAGATCTATGCATGGTCCCTCAATTGAATTGGGACAAGGTCTAGCTGAAATCCATAACCTATAGAAGACCCTAGAGGTCCTAGTCAGCATTCATTAGGACTTTCAAGGTCTGTGATCAATCAGTTAACAAGCATCTTTTACTGTCTTACTTTGTGGCAAGTACTTTGTGCTAAGTCTGAGAATACAAAGGAAAAAAAATAGTCCCTCAAAATAATTCATATTCCAGTGGGGGAAATGTCATGAAAACAACTATCTACTTCTTCATCACAGCTAATATTTACATAGCACCTACTATGTGCTGGGCACCACGCTAAGCGCTTTACTATTATCACCTCATTTCATCCTCACAACAACCCAAGAGGTACAGGCTATTATTATTCCCATTTTGCAGATGAGAAAACGGAGGTGAACAGAGTTTAAGTAACTTGCCCAGGGTCACACAGCTATTAAGTGTCTAAGGCTGGATTTGAACTCAGGTCTTCCTGATGATAATCTCAGAAGGAAGGTGATAGTTTCTAGCCAGAAACTATGAGTGAACCAGATGTGCCAATATGGGCTGGAAAAAACCTGTACAACTTGCTGACTTGAGTCAGAATAATGGTTTGGGGTTGATCCAGTGGTCATCTGTAGGTCTGGCCAGAATATATTTCTTTATGGTCATCAATGGACTACATGCCTTTCGGTATCTTTCCTAAGCATACTTTATCTTTTTTTTTGTCCTGAGGGATACTTGGTTCCATTAGCAATGCCAAGATTCTAGTCCAATTCGCTTAGCCAGGGTGAGTTGATAGGAAAAGGACAGGACTGAGAATCAGGTCATCTGGGTTCTTGCCCAGGTTCTCCCACTAACTAGCTTTATGACTTGAGGTAAGCCACATAACTACTTTGGTCCTCAGTTTCCCTATCTGTAAAGTTAGGAAATTAGATTCATTCATTCCTCCAACCTCCTCGCTTTACAACTGAGGGATCATTTATTGAATACCTGCCGTGGGCAAGGTGGTGTGTTAGGTTCCAGCCCTCAGAGTCTATTGTAGGACTTCCTTCTTGGGGAAAGCTCAATTAGTCACTCCTTCATACAGAAATGAGGGCTCAGATATGGGATGACCGCTGGTGGGGTAATATGCCAGGCGGCGTATTGTGTCTCCTTAGATTTCTGCTGATCCCACTTATCAGATCCCAGAGACCTGGCAAACTTCTGCAGGTCAGGAAAGATTGGAAGCAGGAGCCAAGTCATGCCTCCAGTTTGGCTTCTGGAGCCAAGCCTTAATCTGGGCTGTGGGAGCTAACTGTTTTCATATGAAAAAGAAAATTCAGAACATGAGGCAAGCCGTCTCTGTGCACGTCAGAAAGTCATGTGCGTAAATTCTCCCTCCCTTGGCTTCCTCTCAAGTTCATCCTCATACATGGAAGCTGAATGGACCTGGCTCAGGCTCTCAGCAAAAACCTGGTTTGAACTTTCATTGTCTGAAACACTTGTAGCTCACCCCTCTGGGAGTCCATTCAACAGACAAGGAAACAAACCAGTCACATCAGTGTAGTTCTTTGGGAACTCATGCTGGCCTCCAGGAGAGCTGCAAGGAAGGCAACTTTCTCTAGTATTAGAGGATCTGGGTTGAAATCCTACCACTGCCACTACCAGTGTAACCTTGGGTAAGTCGCCTACTGTCCTCTATAGAAAATGGGAGGATTGGGCTAGATGTGTCCTAAGGTGATCGTTGTGATCAATTAAACAGAGGGATTGGATGCTTTCCTTCTTGTTGTTGTCATTCAGTAATTTTCAGCCATGTCCAATGCCTCATGACGCCATTTGGGGTTTTCTTGGCAAAAATACTGGAGTGGTTTGCCATTTCCTTCTCCAGCTCGTTTTACAGATGAGGAAACTGAGGCAAACAGGGTGAAGTGACTTGTCCAGGGTTATTCTGCTAGTAAGTGTCTGAGGCCAAATTTAAACTCATGAGGATGAGACTTCTTAACTCCAGGCCTGGTACTCTCTCCACTGTGCCACGTAGGTGCCCAGGATGCTTACCTAGCAGGATGTTTTACAGTGGTCAACTTGTATGTCGGCATCCTCTAACATCCTATATATCCTTTTTACTTTGGAGAAAGTTCTTTCAGAACTTTCCTGGTAACTTTCCACTTTTCATCAGCAGCTTTACTTGGTTTTGACTTCTTGAAACATCATGGTCCTTCCAGTATAAGCTGATCACCTGATGCTCAATGTCTTCTCAGCTCCTCAGTGGCTTCTCCCCTCTGATTGGAGAGCTGGAGAATGGAACAATAAACTCTTCCCTAAGCCTACCTTCATAGAAGGCTCAGAACTTTGCTGGTAACTCCATTTTCCATCAGCAGCTATGCTTCATTTCAAACATCATGCCCCTTGGGGGTCCCCACCTTCTTCTCCTTTTCAGCTTCATTTTTCTGCGTTGTCTTTCCCCATTAGATTGTGAGTTCCTCAAGGTAAGAACTGTCTTTCTTTCGTTTGTTTTTAAAAATTTGTATGCCCAGAACTTAGCACAGTGTCTGACACATAGCAAGCATTCATTAAATGTTTATCGAATTACTGAATTGAATGGTTCTAATTATTAGAAAGCCTAATTTTTTCTCTTGGCAGCTTCCACCTCTTCTTTGTAGTTCTGCCCTCTAAAGTCTAAGAGGAACAAGTCTAATTCTTCAAAATGCTTGAAAATAGCCGTCACATCCTAGGATTTCCTAAGTTTTTCATTCTTCAGGATAGTTGCTTCAGCAGCTTCTCCCATGGCATAATCTTGAAGCACATCTCCATCTTATAGAATCAGACTCTAGAGCCAGAAGGGAGCTCAGGAACCAAAAAGTCTGACTCTCTCATTTTATGTATGAGCCTTGGGGACATTAAGGTCATAGACATAGTGTCAGAGGTAGGATGTGAACCTAGGCTCCTTTCCCCTGGAACCATTGTTCTTCCCACTACTATGCCTCCCATAGCTCACCTTTCACTGGATACTTTCTTTGTGATAGTTGGGCTTTTTGTGTTTTGTTTTGTTTTTGGTTACCCAATCCTTCTCCCTCCTCTGCCCTTCTCTCCCTCTCACCCTTCGCTGGAAAAAGAAGACAAACAAAGCTGCCGTAGCAAATATGCATAGTTGTGCAAAACAAATTCCCACATTGGCTATGTCTAAAAATATATGTTCTCTGGACGCTCTCTAGCCCAACGTCGTCACTAAAATGTGGTCCTTAGAACCAAGTGCGGCACTCCAGATGTGGTCTAAGCAGGGCTAGAAGACAGAGATGACTTTCTTCCTTCTAGACATGATGCCTCCCATTTCAGCCTGATTCAAGCTTCTGTTTTCCCTGGTTGCCATATCACACTGTTAACTCATATTAAGTTTGCATTTTACTCAAAACTCCCAAATCTTTTCCAGTGGGTCTATTATCTAGCCACACTTCTCCAGTCTTATGAAGTTGATTTTGTGAATCCAAGTTGTAAACTTTTATATTAATTCCCAGTTAAATTCCACCCCCTTAGATTCAGCCCATTTTTCTAGTCCAGGGGTCCACAACCTATGGCCCAAAGGCCAAATCAAGCCTGCCCACTTGTTTTTCTATGACCTTTAAGCTGAGAATATTTTCTCTTTTTTAATATTTTTAAAATTCAATGAAACTTGATATAAAAATGTAAAAAGCTTTCTTTTTTCTGCTCTATATGGAAACAGGCAGTGGACTGCAGCCCACAGGGTGTTGTTTGCTGACTCCTTTCTTTATCTGTTGAGCTTCTCTTGGTTCCAGACTCAGTCTTCTAGCATGCCAGCTGTGTGACTCCTCTAGTTCTTTGTTACATGGCAAGCCAATGTAACAGACATTTTAGACCTAAAACTTTCAGTCTCTTAATGATTCCAGCGCCCCTAGGGTTCTTTGTAACTCTTTAAAGCTTCATGTTTTACCTTCAAAGAATGTCTGAAGGAAGAGATCTGCTACCGCACATTGGATTAACACTGATAAAAAGTAATGCTATATCCTTTCAAGCCTCAAAATGCACTTGCAATATGGAGACCCATGAGGACATTGCAACCAACTTGCAATAGATAGCACTTTCCTTTCATATATATATGTATATATATATATATATACACGTATATATATATATATATACGTATGTATATATTTACTTATTTTGTTAAACATTTCCCAATTACATGTAAATTGTTTTGATGTTTTAAAAATTTGAGTTCCAAACTATCTCCCTCCCTCTCCACCCCCACCCTTTCTGAAGTCAAGCAATACGTTAACAATTATACCTATGAACTCATGTAAAATATATTTCCATATTAGCCATGTCACAAAAGAAAATGCAAACAAGAAAAATAAAGTTTTAAAAAACTCGGTCTGCACTCAGAGTTCATCAGTTCTCTCTCTCTGGATGTGGATGGCATTTTTCATCATGGATCCTTTGAAATCGTCTTGGATCATTGTATTGCTGAGAATAGCTAAGCCATTCACAGTTGATTATAGTACAATATTGCTATTGCAGTGTACAGTGTTCTCCTGGTTCTGCTCACTTCCCTTTGCATCAGTTCGTACAAATCTTGCCATGTGTTTCTGAAACCGCGCCCCCCATCATTTCCCACAGTACAACTCATTCAGGCATTCACCAGATGATGGACATCCTTTCAATTTCCATTTCTTCACCACCACAAAAAGAGCTGCTATAAAAAAAAATTATACATATAGGTCCTTTTCCAGTTTTAAAAAAATTATTTCAGAGACAGATCTAATAGTAGTATTGCTGGGTCACAGTTTTATAGCCCTTTGGATATAGTTCTCAATTGTTCTAGAGAGCAATTTTCAAAGAAATATTTTTTTTAAAAAATCATTTTTAAAGAACAATTTGTTTCTTGTAGACATTTTTTTCCATCAACACTGGTGATTTCCTCATTCCTATCTTTGATCAGAATGGCCACGCTAGGACCAAACCCCTTCTTATCCAATGACATAAGATTTTATGATAAACACTGGAGAGATTAGCAGCCGGTACTCTTGACATAGGAAAAGTGAGGCAGGCCTGGCTTTGCCACCAGCTTGCTGGGTGGCTTTTGCCAAGTCAACACTTTCCTCTTAAATTTCCACCTCTGTAAAACTAGTGGTAGCAAAGCATCATTCGAATGTTAGACATTACTGAGTCCCTACCATATGCAAAACGCTTAGGGGAAATTAGACAAAGTAACGTAAGGACAGGTTCTTTGGGTGTAAGCGTTTTATTAATTTCAAACTGCTCTGAATAGATGAATGCCCCCACTTGTCTATCTAACCTTGAGCAAAGCGCGTCCTCTTTGGGGGCCTCAGTTTTCTCACTTGTAAAATAAATGGGGGGAAAGGTCCACTAGATGTTCTCCTAAGAGCCCTTCCAAGTGCTGGCATTCTAGGATTCCAGGACTTGTTATGAAATTAGACCTGCCTTGTCTGCTGGTAGTACACAAAGAGCCAACGACAACAAATGTAAGTTTCTTTGTCTCACAGAAAAATACTCTGTGGACACAACCAAATCAGAATGTTCTTTCATTGGAGTAGTTGTTATGTTGTCTGCCAGAAAGAGGAATGGTGAGCAGCCAGAGAGGGCTAGGTGTTTGCCTAGCAGCTCCTGGACACCATGCTTTGTCCCTTTCATTTAAATGATTTCCAGGAAGAGTGATACATACTGTACGCTGGCCATCTACTTTGCTGTCTCATTCTAGCCACAGTAACTTTGATCTAGACTCATTCCTTTCATGTTTAGTGGAAACGTGAGAAAACACATCCCTTTCCTCTTAGTCTTTTATATTCCTCAACCTTACTGATTTTTCCTTCAGAATTCTTTATTTTAGGTTAAACATGGTGCTGCATCATAAATTCAGTTTTCCACTTTTTAAAAATTACTGCATAGTTTCAGACATTCTCTATATCTCTCAAAGTTTCATTTTTAAACTACATTTATGAATGAAAGCCTGGCACTGGACTTGGATGCAGGAAGATCTGAGTTCAAATCCTGTCTCAGACATTTACTATTTTGTCACCTTTCACAAGTCACTTCTTCTCTGGATTCCTTAGTTTCCTGATCTGTAAAATGAGGAGGTAGGACTCAAGGGTTTCTGTGGTCCCTTTTAACTTGAAATTGATGACTCTACAGCCTGCCATTTCAGTGATGTTGGGAGCTCCCAAGAAGTAACTCCCTGTACCAGGGAAGCTCAGCCCCTTCTCTGCAACTTAGATTCTTGGAGAGTCATCTGGGGTAGGTAGAGGGAGGTTGAGCAACTTGTTTGGAGTGACACCACCAATATGTATCAAAGGGAAAACTCGAACCTATGTCTTCCTGACTCCAAGGACTACTATCAAGCCACTGTCCCAAACTGCTTATCATTTCTCCGGTTAAGTGATGATCTGGGTTGTCTGGCAATTCTGCAAATGGTCATTCTCTTTTCACCCAACGATACTGACAAGTGCCTGGTAGTAATATCTATTTAAAAAACAAATAAATAGAAAGTCTCATGCAGATACCCTAGGCACTACTTTAAGAGAAACACAAGGGCAAGGAGGAGACTGAGGAATGGTCAGATAGATAGGAAGATAACCATGAGAGAGTAGTGTCACAAATATGTAGAGAAAAGACAATAAGTGTTGAGGAAAAGAGGGTGATCGACAGTGTCAAAGGCTACACAGAGATCAATGTAATGTAAAAGAGGCCTGTTCTTTGTGGCTCTAGGGTACATTTCATGCATTCTACCTTCACTCTGCATTTATAGTCTTAAAATTCTAGCCACCCACCCCTATTCTGTTTCCTCAATTCAGCATTCTACCTCCTTGCCTTTGCTCAGGCTGTCTCTCCTATCTGGAATACACTCCCTCCTCACCTCCATCCACCTCTTGCAATCCTTAGCTTTCCTCAAGGTTCAATTCAGGCGCAACCTTTTCTTATCACCATTGTTATTAATTCTCCTTCCTCAAAATAGTTTGCATTTTCTCCTAACTTGTGTCTGCTAAGTAGGATGCAGTCTTCTTTAGGGCAGGGACTATTTTTCATTTTGTTTCTGAATTCCCAGTGCCTAGCAAAGTGGCCAGCATGGTCCACTGGAGAGAGAACTGGATTTTTGGAGTCAAAAGACATAGGGTGGAATCTTGTTTTCTGCCACTTAACATGTGACCTTTGGCAAGTCACTTAATTTCCCTGGTCCAAAATTCTTCATCTGTAAAATGAGGGAATTTGACTAGATGATCTCTAGATCCCTTATAGTTCTAAATCTATAGTTCTTTAATGGAATCAAATTGAATTGGTTCATCGATCCAGAACCAATAGTAGAAATTGAAGGGAGGCAGAATTTGACTCAATGGTTTTTTTTTGTTTTATTGTTATTGATTTTTTTTGAGAGAGAGAGAGCTGCCTAATAATGAGACAGTCTATGTGGTTAGGTAATAGGGATGTTCAAGCACAGACTGTGTGACCACCTTTTTTTAAAAAAAGGTTGTTAGAGATTTTGATCCAGCAATATTGCTGCTATATCCCAAAGAAATAAAAAAGTAGGGAGCAGAGAAGGACCTATTTGTACAAAAATTTATAGTAGCTCTTTTTGTGACGGCTAAGAATTGGAAGTTGAGGGGATGCCCATCAATTGAGGAATGACAGAACAAGTTGGGGTATATGATTGTAATAGAATACTATTGTGCTGTAAGAAATGACAAGCAAGATGCTTTCAGAAAAACTTGGAAAGACTTACATGAACTGATGTAAAGTGAAGTGAGCAGAGCCAGGAGGACACTGTACACAGTAACAGTAATATTGTACAATGAAGCAATGTGAGTGACTTGGCTGTTCTCCACAATACAATGATCCAAGACAATCCCAAAGGACTCATGATGATAACTCCAGAGAAAGAACTGATGTTATCTGAAGCATACTGTTTTCTCTTTTTCCTTCCTTCCTTCCTTCCTTCCTTCCTTCCTTCCTTCCTTCCTTCCTTCCTTCCTTCCTTCCTTCCTTCCTTCCTTCCTTCCTTCCTTCCTTCTTTCCTTCCTTCCTTCCTTCCTCTCTCTTTCTCTCTCTCTCTCTTTCTGTCTTTCTCTCTTTCCTCCTTTCTTTCTTCTTTTCTTTCATCTGTTTTCTTACACAAAATGACTACTATGGAAATGTTTTACATGATTGCACATGTATAACCTATATCAGATAGCTTACTGTCTTAGGGAACGGAGGTAGGGAGGGATAGAATTTGGAACTCGAAACTTAAAAAATGTTAAAATAGTTTTAGCATGTAATTGGGGGAAAATAAAATATTATTGTTAAAAAAAGTTGTTGGATTCTACATTAAGAGATCGAAGGGCTTGGAATACGATATTCCAGAGGTCAATGGAGCTAGGATTAAAACCAAGAATCACCTACCCAGCAAAACTGAGTATCATGCTCCAAGGCAAAATATGGATTTTCAATAAAATAGAGGACTTTCAAGCTTTCTCAGTGAAAAGACCAGAGCTGAATAGAAAATTTGACTTTCAAACACAAGAAT
>JAQQSZ010013886.1:0-11651 GCA_028646595.1 Phalanger gymnotis
GCCCTGCTTCCCTCTGCCACTTTGTGGGTTCTGCAGCTCTAGAATTGGTTCAGAGCCATTGTTTTATAGGTTTTTGGAGGGACTTGGTGGGGAGCTCACGCCAGTCACTGCTTCCCAGCCACCATCTTGGCTCCGCCCCCCCCATATGTAACTTTTTTTAATCATTATTATCCTTGAGGTATAGGCCTAGCAGTGTGATCTCTGAGCCAAAGGGTTCAGAAATTTTAGTCACTTTCTTATTATATCCTAAATAGCTTTCCAGAATGTGAACTCTCCCACTTCCTCCACTAGATTTGCTTGCAGAAGCATCAAAGCACTGTGAAAAAGAAAAGAAAAAAGGCAGCATGTGGTAAGTCAAACTGTTACCACCTTAACAACCATCTCCCTTCAGACTCTGATAGAGATCACCCAGGACTACAAACCTCAGAGCCTTGAGAATAGCAGTGCCTTGCCCCAAGACCACCAGGCCTGCTTCTAGCCAAGCCCTCACAGGCATCATCGAAGGGAGAAATAATTGTGAGAGTGGCCCAACTTCCTCATCACCACTAGGAACAACTGGTGATCAACTGCCACCACTCGTCAGACAAAATAGATGCGGGAGCCCTGGGAATTTCAGTACCTCCCAGGCCACCAGTCCCACTTCCAACCTAGTCCTTACAACTGTCATCCAGTGGAGCAGTTCTTGTGGAAAAGGGGCTAACCACACCTACAGAGTGCCACACCCAGGGAAGGCAAGCTAGTCTAGGTGAAACAGCAAGGCACCCTGAGGGAGAGATGGGAGGAAGAATGTGCCAGTCAAATCAAACCACCACAACCTTGACTGTTGTTTCCTCTCAGATCCTGATGGAGACAGCCTAGGACCCTGGAACCTAAGCTTTGGGAACAGCAGTTCTTCCAGCTCAGCCCCTACAACCTTTATCTTGGAAAACAATTCCTGTAGAGATAAAACCTGGAAATGGCTCCTGAGGGTGCTATACCCACAGCTATAGAAGATCCAGAAGAAAGTTCTTGCCCCTGAAGTCCTTAGTATTGTCAAATGGCTCTACATCAGAAAGCAACATAACTTTAGCATGGAAATGACATTGCTAAAGAGACTTTATTATCTGCTTTGCCACTGAACCCTAAGGACCATAAGACCTTGGATCTGACATGTAGCTGAAAATTTCCATATATGTTGTTTTCCCCTTTAGTAGAATGTAAACTCCCTGAGATTGGAGACTGTCTTACTTTTTTCTTTGCTTTGTTACAGAGCAAACCCTTATTTTTTTTTCATTCATTCGTTGACCCCCCCCCCTTCCCCTACTAACAACCTATAAAGCAAAACCATTAAGGTGGTCTTCAAATCAAATGACACATATTTATTCTAAGCACTCACTAGATTTACAGGACTACTTTTTGAAAAAAAAAGAATTTGAAACAGTCACATAGTGAGAATGAGAGACAACAGATGGACAGGTGCAACCCACATGGTACAATGTTCCTCTGGGGAAACAATAAGTATAAGAGGAGGGCTTCTTCTTTGGGAAATTTATTACAAAACATGCACAAGAATTGTACAGGATGGGAATATTTAGGAGTGGGGGTAGAGAAAGATTGTGGTCTGCATGGAGGGAGTATCCACCTAGAAAATCATGGATCATTACAGATTATCAAAGTACTCTTACCACACTGTACAACACTCTTCTCTGCTGTGCCTGCTCACTAGTTACTCTCTCCTGCTAAGATTACACAGACATCATTTAGTTAGCGTTTTCTTCCATTGCAGATAATCACAAACTGTTCAGTTGTTCTCTTAGTAAAGTTAAATACAAGTTCAGTGATAAACAGTGCATTTTACAAGACTTAGTTGTTTTTAATAAGGTCAATCACTTAATAATAGGCCTTTGATTTATTTAAAATTATTTTAATTTTTTCTGCTTTATAGATGTTCTGCTCTGTTGAGTTTAGAAATAATGTTGACAGCCATTTTTTTAAAAAATGTCCAAAAACTAACCTAAGTTAGTATCTATGCTATAGAGGGAGTGGAAAGTCAAAATAAAGGAATGCCAGACAGAGTACTCTATGTACAACAGAGGTGTCATGTACTGTGAAAACATTATGGTAGCTGTGAAGGCCTGGCAAGAACCCTAAAATGTTGACCAATCTCTGATGATACCACTGATTTTGGTGTTACCCTCAGCCACTTGTGTTATGTAGTTGCTGCTGGGAATCTTAAGAATAAAAAGGACTTCATGGGGTTACTTTTGTCCCTATCTGGGATGCTTACAAATGATCGATATGACACAGAGAGCAGTGGAGTCAGTTGTACTCGTTTGTGTACTGATATGACAAAAAGGCAGGTTAGAACAAAACAAAGACATCAATATTCTACCTGATAGAAATGCTTTGATGAGATGGCACTGACCACTGAAGTCTGCAAACCATAAGTGCATATAAAACAGACCGAAGATACGAATGCTTTCATTATGTCGATAATATATCATAGCCAAACTGGAAATATTTCAACTGTTATATGCAGACTTCACAGTATTTTTAGTCAATGATATCTTTAGTTCCAACTTACCCAGCAACATACAGCAATATGTTGATCAAAGCAGGACAAGGGTCTTATTAAGAAATAACTTCATTTTTGAACCCAGCTTACATTAAAATAAGAGCAGAAATTGAAGAGTGATGTAACTTCAAAGGATGAAAAAGTGAAGAACCAAAAACATTCAAACCTTATCCTTAATGAAAATACAGTGGATAAAAAAATAATGAAAATATTCTTGAATGACTTGAAAAGGAGATGGGCATACTTAAAATGGAATGTCAAAACATATTTCTTTTAGTTTGATCAGCTAGATCCAGTTAATAGACCAATTATACTAAAACAGAATTATTCAAAAAAGGTCCTGTCTGATTTCCAGGTACCAAAAAAGCACAATTCAAAAAAAGTTACAACCATCATGAACAAAGGCATTCTTCCAAAATATTTGATGGAGAGTGCAAAAACATTCCAGTACCTATACAAAGAAGTATATGCTGAAGCCATCGATATGGTGGGGACATTAGGAGAAAAGGTAGACTATTCCTAAGGAAAATGGTTCTGTAGCAAAATGGCAGAAGTTATTTAAGAAATGTACTGCAGGTGTGAAGATAGACATTTGAAGATTACATTAGTATCTAACTGGTCTGCAAAGTACAAAGTTTAATATCTTATTATCCAATTAAGAGCAATGAAAAAGAAATTATTAGAATGGAATCTAAAATAGAAAAACACATCAGAAATTCTTAGTACATTTAATCAATAATTTCAATTTCAAAAATCAAAAGGAAAACCCAAAATATTAAGTGATATGCAGAATAAAAAAAACCCTCAAGAAACAAAAGAAGCAATTGATTATCAATTTAAAAAAGGTTTATTCTGCAGCTTGAGAAGGCAAGAATTCAGAGGAAAGAGCTTCCAAAGAAGGGAGCATATGAAAATTTCTGTTTATATTGTCCGAAGAAATCTAACACTATGAAAGACCAGCTGGATGGAACTTAAAACAGAAAACGTGTTACATTAATGTGAATGTAATGCACCACAGAATGGTTTTGTCAAGGGAGTTGACTACAACTCTTCCTCCTCATCATATATCTGTATATAGTCTCCATGTGGAATTTACTTAGCATTTATAATACTTTTCAGTATAAATTATTTTACTCTTTCAAAAGGGAGAAATGTTTAACATACAATCTATCCCTGGTGAATCCACACCAAACCCCAGGGAGAGAAAGAGGTTGTAGTTACTTTAGAAATGATGAATGAGCCCACAAAGAGGTTAAGTGACTCGCTTAACACCATGTAGCAAACGAGTGAGCAGAGAACTAGTATTATAATTTCAAGGTCTTGACACCCATTTCCATGCTTGAGTCACAGGGAATGCCACAAAAGAAAGAAGAGACTCCCAGGAGGGCCTCTAACACATGAAGAAAAAATTCAACTGAAGTGATAATAAGTTTCATTAGACGCTAAGGTCAACAAACTCAGGCTCTAATAGATAACACAACAGATAAAAGTATGAATATCAATTAAGGTAAGGGGAAGCATAGCTCTTGAAGAGAGTAGTGGCCTATCTGGTTCAACCAGTTGGTTGATAGCTGGTCAGCTACTAGCTCCCTTGGTGGCCTTGAGTTAAGTTTCCCTCTCAACCCAGATGTATTCTAGTCTGAGCTTATTTCTTTCTTACCTCTCTGAGAACTGAAAATAAATAAAATGGAAATGCTCCATAAGCCCACTGTAGTCATAGTCAGCTCTTCTCTCCTTTAGAATTGGATAATTGAAGAAACATCATTAGAATTGGTAAGAATGTCCTTAGGGCACTTGTGAAAGGAGGTGAGGCCTTTAGCCTTGCCAAGATTTGTTCCATTTAATGAAAGTAGCTAATATCCCCCTCCCCCTGAGACTGATTTCTGTCTATGACACCTCTTATTACCAGTGGATCTCCTGCCAAGATCAAACGAATTCCCCAGCTCAAGTAAAAGGAGAATATCTATCTTGTCACTATCAGTTAAAAGAGTAGAACTGAGCATTCCATTCTGTGTGGGAAAATGCAGCTTGAGGGAAAGTCTCTTTACAAACAAGAGTGCATAAGGCAGAGGAAGGAAATGAGTAAACTTAGTAATAATAGCTAGCACTTTATTGCACTTTAAGGTTTGCAAAGCACTTTGCATGTTATCTCATGTGTTCCTCACAACAATCCCGTGATGTAGCTGCTGTGGTTATCCTTATTGTACAGATGAGAAAATTGAGGCTGGGATCAAGCCATTTGCCCAGATTCACAGGTCTATAGAGTCTGAAGCAGTATTTACATGCAGCTCTTCCTGTTTCCGGGTCAATTTCTGTATTCTCTGCACCACCTAACTGCATTCCCACCCACCTAGCCACTCAAATACACACACAAAAATATATACGATACCAGTGAATTACCCAATAATGGGCAGACAATCATCATCTCTCCTTTCAACACAACCTCATCAAGAAACGATTTACTTGAACAAGTAGCAAAGAGTAACACATCTTAATGGTTGTAGTGAAGGACATGGTATTTCACATCAATGATTGGCAGATGTTTTCTCTAGATTTCCTCTTCTATCCACTTTGACCATGAAACTACAATAAAAAAACCCTACATCATATTCCACCTTTGATTTCTGTAGTCTCTGTAAATTATTTGTAAATTCTCTGCTTTGGTCATTATTTGATTTTTTACTTCTATTTGAGACATAAAAATGCCTAGATAGATATAAAAAAGTCCTCTACAAAAATAAAAAAATGTAGATGTATTTTATACATATATATGTATATATATATGATACAGCATGTGCATAGCTAGTATGTTTAAATGTGCACAAAAGCATTGTATACCACCATATATATGTATATATTGCAAATACACATATGTATATTTTGTTATTGTTGTTCAGCTGTTTTCAGTCCTGTCCTTCTCCTTATGACCCCCTTTGGGGTTTTCTTAGAAAAGATGCTGGAGTGATTTGCCATTTCCTTTTCTAGTTTATTTTACAGTTGAGAGAACTGAGGCAAACAGGGTTAAGTGACTTACCCGGGGTTACTCAGCTAATCTGCAAATCTGAGGCCAGATTTGAACTTCGGTCCGCTTGACTCTAGAGTCAGCATTCTATCTAGTGCACCACCTAGCTGCCCGCAATACGTGTACATATTTCTCTATATTTCTTTACATGGGGTTTTATGATAGAATTTCCTATGAATTTTTTCTTTCAAAATTATTGTAGCATTTTAATATAAAAATAATAATTGTAATATTAACTAATTTTTATCACTAAGTTTTACAATCATTTTATATAGATTATCTCATTTCCTCATCATAATAACCCTGTGGAGTAGTGGATATTGTTATCACCATTTTATAGATGAGATTAGACAGGTTAAGTGACTTCTCTAGGAACATGTAGCTATGGAGCACCTGAAATAGGATTGGAATCTAGGTCATCCTGAATCCATGTGCATAACTTTCCAACAGTGACTCCCAACCTCCAAAGTTTAATTGATAGCAAAAGGTATAATGATTAATGATCTAGTAGTACCTTATAGCACTGATTCATATCAAAATTTGCTAAAGAAACCCACATGAATGTAAGAAAATTAGGCACAAGGCAAAAAGAATTCAAATGTATTTAGCCTCTTTGTTTTATACCCTATTCATTTCATTTTTCATAGCAAATGGTATCAGAATGGCTAATAAAAGACACAAACTACTAATTGAAAAAGCATTCAGGTCATTCAATGATACGAATCTTTTTCTTCATGACATAATGTGAGGAAAGTGGGACTTAAAAAGATTGTGACTTGCTTAAGGTAACAGCTACAGAACGTAGGACATATTTCTTTTAGCAAAGATTTGCCTTCAGGGAAATAAGTGCAGTGGGAATGAGAGAGAAAAGGTTATGCTTATGTTAAATGTTATTACTCTGTTGCTCAGTCATGTCAACTCCTCCATGACCCCATGGACCATACTGCCCATGGGGTTTTCTTGGCAAAAAGACTAGAGCAGTTTGCCAAGTTGTTCTCTAGTGGATTAAGGCACACCTTGGTTAAATGGCTCGCCTAGAGTCAGAGCTAAGTAAGTGTCTGAGGCCACATTTGAATTCAGGTCTTCCTGGCTCCAGGACTAGCGTTCTATTCACCGAGCCACCGAGCTGTCTCCTAGGCAAACAAAGGTTAAGTGACTTACCCAAGGCTACATAGCTATTAAATGTCTGATGCTAGATTTGAATTCAGGTCTTCCTTACTCTAGAAGCTCAGCAGTCTTATCCACTGAGCAATCTAGCTGTCCCCTATGTTAAGTGTAGCCATAGCCAAAATACGTTTTATTGATCTAAAGATTTCTAAATACTGGTTTCAATGAAGGATGCTCATTGGGACATCATTATTGTCCAAATGATAGCAAATAAATGTGATAAACTTTCTAAAGAGTAAAAATAAATTCTTTAGGGAACTCACTGGAAGAGCTATAAAATGAAAATCCATCTATTACAAAAAGGTTCATGAAACCAAAAAGTGTACAGAGGAAAATATTTACAGCATTTCATGGTCTGTATTTTTCCTATTAGATGCTTCAGTGGAGTCTGTATTAGATATGAGAATACAATCTTTCTTTGGTGAAGCAGGAACTTGTTATGGGGCAGCAAGGAAAATGGCCATGGGGTTTTTTATGTTTATTGTGGGTTTTTTTCTTCCCTGAAAGGTGGAAAGTACAAAGGGTCTCAAGCTACATTTTTTTAACATCTCCCCCCAGGCTTCATTCTCTTGGACTGTATCAATGTAGATTTTTTTTTAGTAGGCAAGCTTAGACTTTTCCCATTACTGCTGGCCAGGGTCTGGATTTAGTCAAACTGGCCACTGTCACTACCTATATCTAATTAGAACCATCTGTTAGATTTTTGTGCAAAAAATCTATAGTTTGCAATGATTCCAGCAAGATTTAATCTCAAAGCTCATTTTATTTGTCTTTGGCTTGACAATAACATTTTCTAAGCACCTCCCACATTTTAAAATGATCCTCCCTCCCTGGGTTTTGGCTGAAATTGTTCATCAGTTATACATTTTTTAATATATAAGTTACAGTTTGGTCTATTGCAGGCACTGTTCTTCCTCTTTAAATCTCTTCAAAGAGAAAACATACACTATCTAAAACCTGGTGAGGTGAATTCAGGGTAGCTTGATCAGGTTTGAATTAGACTGAATGACATGGATGGAGCTGACATCTACAAAAGGAAAGGCCATTGTTAAGTGTTCCATCTACTCTTCCATTTTAATTTCAATTTCATTCTCATGGCTTTCCAAAAGAGATTTCCTTTCAGTCTGAAATTTACTAACTTAGGTCTTATCACAATGGTGAAAAGAGTTTTGGAAATTCTGAGAAAACTGTCCAGCCAGGATGGAATTATGAGAGCAGAGGGAAAAAAAAGGCTATGTTTCTTTTTCCATTTTCAGTCATCAAATGTAAAATGTCATATCTTTCATTTGCTTGGTTTTGAGTATGAAAAAGTAAACTCTCAGGAAACAAATGAAGTTCTACTTACTACAAGTGATAGAAAAAAAACCACTTCTACAAGTCAATAAACATCGTGCCTGGACTTTGCATCATAATTCTATGGCTCAATAAAGTTATGCAAAAATTAAAAAAAAACTATTTCCATTGAAATTGTAATAAAATAATACAATGAGAAGTTTATCACATGAGGAAGAAAAATGCCCTGTGAAATCAGGACTCTAAACTGAGCTCAGAAGAGTGACCTCAGTTAACCTTAGCTTATCCTTTTTTCATTCTATTTTTCATCTGTTTTTCTATAAACTGAACCATAATTAAATGCCTAAACTAAGAAAATCCAAAGTTAAGAATAGGAATTTAAACACCAAGACAAAAGCAAATACAAATGTTTTTCATAACAATCCACTCAAATTGAACATAGAGATGTTGCCTGAAACAATACAATTCTCATTTTTTAAAAATGTGACAAAAATTCAGTTTGAGTGGTAGCCTTTAATATTCAAGCTTAAGCGATAATTCCAATTTTTACGTCACTGCTAACCAAAGGGCTCCCTGTTTCTTCATTTTTTACTGATGTAATATCCTCTACGGGGCTATGTCCCTCAAGTCCCACTTGAATCAGCGGGCAGGGTACCTGATTTCTTCTCCCTCTCAGGATTCTAGATGTAACTTTATGGGTAGCTAAGTTTTCAGGGACTGTCATTCACAAGCCCCCATCAATATGCTCCCCATTGGTTAATAGCCAGATATAATCATCTTCTAAAAAGGTATTTAATAATCATGTGTAACAAGAATTGATACAACAATCATCACCACGTTGCTTCCGCTCCCACCCCCAAAAGTCTGAGGTGCATTCTTCCAGAAATACACATAAGGCCTCTGAGGAGAGTAGGCACAAACGTAAAGTACAACAACAGTGAGGTACAACATCTAGAGAATATTCGTGTCCAAAAGATTAACTCACAAGTCCTGGTTATTGGACATCTTTTCTTGAATCCATCATGAAGTTCCTTTCTGGTGCAAACAGATATGCTCCTTGAATCTGTTTCATCCCTTAGATGACTGTCTGCAAAAGTTTTTGTCCTCAGTGTATCCTTAATGAATTTCACTCTGTGCTACTGGCTGGATGTATGATTTGATCCTGATCCAGCATCTCATGACATGGGCAATGGGAAGGAGAAGAAAGAAGTATCATCCTTTCTTTGGGCTCATTTGCTCCCCTATGTTATAGATAGAAGTTTCTGCCCCTTCAATGCACTGTTGAGCCTATAACTTAATCTAAGCTTCACAGTTTTACTGCTGTACTACTTGGCTCCAAACTAGTTTGCTGTTTTTGTATGCAGCCTTAGAGGTATGGGTTGATCTCTTTTTGTGTAGTCACAAAATGTGTCCTATGTGGCACCATCCAATGATCAAAACACCTTGTACTTTCAAATTGATTAAGGACTTGTTCACTGGTAGGTTTTACTTTTGATTGACTGATTGATTCAATAAAGGTGTCCAGGGCATTTGTAATTGCATTAATTGGGGTGAAGGAAGAAAGCTTACCTTTAGAGTGTTAAGAATGGTTTTAGGAGTCCTAAGTCCTGGACTATTCAATCCCAGGCCAAAAGGAAGACACTTGGTATTTCAGATGCCTAATCACATCAGTGTGTTTCTCTAAATCAGACAATGTAAAGGCAATATTATGATATTGACAATACATTGTGACTTTCATGACCTTTCACATACTGTATTTCATGGACTCTTCTTCCAGATGGCCAATCCATATTTCAAACAAAGATTCTTCTGATATTTTAATTTCCCTTTAAAATTCTTTAACGGTTCTTGTTTGGCTTGAATCTCTTCCCACTCAATCCATCATCTGCGTAACTACTGAAGTGATTTTTCTAAAGCACAGGTCTGACCATGTCAGTTACCTGCACATTAAACACTAATTATTCCTTATGGCTTTCAGGATCGGATATAAGATATTTTATGTTTGTTGTTGTTTGTTTGTTGCACAGTCATGTTCAGTCATTGCTGACTCTTCTTGACCATATTTAGGTTTTTCTTGGCAAAGTTACTGGAGTGATTTGCCATTTCCTTCTCCAGCTCATTTTGAAGACAAGGAAACCAAGGCAAACAGGGCTAAGTGACTTGCCTAGGGTCACACAGCTTGTAAGTATCTATGGCTGGATTTTAATTCAGGTCTTCCTGACTCCAGGCCCAGTGCTCTATCTATTGTGCCACCTTTTAAAACCCGTTGTGCTTCATAAGCCTTTGCCACATTCTATGATCCAGCCAGACTGGCTTTGTTTTTCCTCACACATTGCACTGCAGCTCCTGTGACCATGCCTTTGCATAGGCTGTCCACTATGTGTGGAATTCCTGGGGGAAAAAACCATTTTCACGTCCACCTTTTTTAATCTTTTGTTTCTTTAAAATCTCAATTCAAGGACTTTCAGGGATACCTGAGGGAGCACTTAGCTGAACTCTCCCAAAATTCCCTTCCAAACAACTTTAGAATGCCTCAGATCAGATTCAAGATTGGCAGAGCCAATGAAAAGTCAATATGAGCCATTCTCCCAGTCCAAGATAACTTAGAAGGTCAGAAGGATACATATGTGGAGGCTGCCTCAGAGGCCCCATGGATGAAACACTGGGGTGAATACAGGTGGTAGTAACAGAAGCATCAGCAGTTTCAGGAGTTCCTAAGCCAGAGATGGAAGAGCATGGGAAGGTCAGAAAGAGATTATAGGGAACTCTCCCTATAATCCAGCTAGAATTAGATGTAGGACTTAATGCTGTTTGGCAATTTCATTACATATACCCACTTCTGAAACATAGTTCAAGGGCAAAGGAAAAAAGCACTTTTGGTCCCAAGAGAGAAGGAGGCCCTAAGGAGCAGTATCAATTGCAATTCTAAGGGATAGGGGGCCCTTCCTAAGAAAGGACAACAGCACAGATCAGGAGACCAGTGACCACACCTCTCCCAGATCTCACCACCTTGGAAACACTGAAAATGTCCAAACCTCAAGAACTAGCTCTGAAAATAGCCTTGCAAAAAAAGCCTAAAGCTTGGGATGGTGCCCTACCCTCACCTCCTGCCCCAAGCCAAGAACAGAGCCTAACTCTAGCATAAAGTTCAAAATCAAGAAATAATATGGAAAAATGAGTTAACAACAACAAAAAGAACCTGACCATAAAAAGCTGCAACGGTGGCAAGACACAATCTCAGCAGTAAGACAATGAAGTCAAACAATTACAAATAGGTCTTCAAAAAAAGAAATTGGAAATAAGTCCAACAAGAATTTCTGGAAGAGCTGAATTTTTTTTTTCAAAATCAAATAAGAACAATAGAGGAAAAATTATGTAAAGAAGTGACAGCAAAGTAAGAAAATTATGAAGTGACAATTAACAGGTTGGTAAAAGAGGCAAAAAAAAAATACTGAAGAAAATACCTTAAAAAACAGACCTGAGGGGGGGCGGAGCCAAGATGGCGACCAGAAAGCAGTAACTGGCGTGAGCTCCCCACCAAATCCCTCCAAAAACCTATAAAAAAATGGCTCTGAACCAATTCTAGAGCTGCAGAACCCACAAAGTGGCAGAGGG
>JAQQSZ010013887.1:0-11651 GCA_028646595.1 Phalanger gymnotis
CTTTTGCCATTTGAGTTAGTTTAGTTTTTAAGGTGTTGTTTTCTTCAGTATATTTTTCAGTATTTTTTTGGGTCTCCTTTAGCAAGTCATTCACTTGTTTTTCATGGTTTTCTCTCATCCTTCTCATTTCTCTTCCCAATTTTCCCTCTACTTCTCTAACTTTCTTTTCCAAATCCTTTTTGAGCTCTTCCATGGCCTGAGACCAGTTCATGTTTTTCTTGGAGGTTTTTGTTGTAGGCTCTATTACTTTGTTGACTTCTTCTGACTGTATGTTTTGGTCTTCTTTGTCCCCAAAGAAGGATTCCAGAGTCTGAGACTGAATCTGGGTGTGTTTTCACTGCCTGGCCATGTTCCCAGCCAACTTACTTGATCCTTGAGTTTTTCAGCGGGGTATGACTGCCTGTAGACTAAAGAGTTCTATGCTCCACGCTTGGGCGGATGTGCTGCCTCACCAGCAGTCCTCCTTCCCCAAGAACTCCCAACCCAGACTGGGCTTAGATCTTCAGCAGGCTCTTCACTCCTGCTCTGATCTGCCACTTAATTCTTCCCACCAGGTGGGCCTGGGGCCAGAAGCAACTGCACCTGTAGTTCTGTAGCTGCCCCACCTCTGCTGCCCCAGGGGCGGTAGCCTAACCGCAAACTCCCTATGCCCCGCAGCTTTTCCCACTAACCTTCTCAGTTGTCTTTGCTGTTTGTGGGTTGAGAGGTCTGGTAAATGCCACAGCTCACTGATTCAGGGCGCTAGGGCACGCTCCACCCAGCTCCTGGTCTGGTCGGTCCACGCTGCCCATGTTGGGCTCTGCTCAGCTCAGCTCCGTGCAGGATAGACCTTACCCAGAGACCATCCAGGCTGACCTGGGCTGGAGCCCTGCTTCCTTCCGCCACTTTATGGGTTCTGCAGTTCTAGAATTGGTTCAGAACCATTTTTTTAGGTTTTTGGAGGGACTTGGTGGGGAGCTCACAGTAGTCCCTGCTTTCCAGCCGCCATCTTGGCTCCACCCCCACAACTTTGACTTTTAAAATGAAAGCTATCAGTAAGAGGCAAATATTTTCAGTGATGTAGAAATAATCATCGTATAGAGAGAGAACAGGGCATGCTCTGCAGCAGAATGCCAACCTGGGCTCTAAGCTGGACCACCAAAAGTCACCTTGGAGTGTTTTTACCCAACTAAAGCTGAAGATAACAGCACCAAGCAGTTGCTTAGAGAAGCTGCCATTCCATACCTAAAAGACGACAAATTCAATTTGTAAACGCTAGATCGCTGTGCCTTTGACTCTAAGAGAGATAATAAGAACAAATATTCAGAATAAGATGATGTTCCCCTGAAACAAATATCCAAAGAGCCAGAAGTCAGCAATTTCTTAGGGCTTTGCTCTACTGGCCACAAGGTCAAGTACATCATGACTGCCCAGCAGTATCTTCCCTAACACAAAGGCCATCTCTGGAGTTTAATTAGCACTGTCTGCACACTGCTGAGATTTCCTATTGATTGCTGCCAGCCTATCACAGTCAAGACTGCGTACCACAGAGTTGTTTCATGGGAGACTTAGGGAAGGGACAGATACTAAAATAGGAAGCGAAGAACAGTGAAAATGGAAGAAGTTATTTGCCTTAAGAGAAAAGTGATGAGACGGTTCTGGGTAATAGCAGCAGCCGTGTCTCACTCACCACAAGTGGCCTGGTGTTACCTCAGTTTCCTTGCTTATTAAAAAGCTCTCAAGTGAGCATATCAGACAATTATAGCACAAGTGCTATGTCATAACCTCAGCTCAGGACCTTACCTAGCCCCAAACAAATGCAATGGTAATCTAGCAAGGAGCCTGATTTTATCCAGTTGAAGACAATCTATAATGAATTCTTTACATAAAGAATCTTGTCTTACATGTTAAATCTCAAGAGGCCCATGTGCAAAAAGACAAGACATTAATAAGGTTTACTGGTGTCACTAACCCATACTTAAAGGTAATATTAGAGAAAGCAGAAATATGAAAACAACCATCTTGATAAATTTTAAACAGTTTGCCATACATATCCTAAATAAATCCTTCACATGTTAGCTTTGCAAAATACTAATTCTGAAGAAAGCATTTTACATACTAAATGTGCAGATTCTTACTGCTTCTCAACAGTAAAGGTGTTCATTCGTGGCAAAAATGCCTTCACTGCACCTGTCTCATCAAAAAAGCTCCCAAAAGTCTATCAGAGTGCAGCCTCTGAAAGCAGGAGCATCCTGGACATGGAAGCAAGAAGCCACTTCAGAAAGAACAGGCCTGCTGTTGTTTTGTACAAGTTTTTAATCCCTCCAAATCATTCTTCATTTCAAGGAAGATTTTTCTTTCAGACCTAGAATATCTGTCATCTCTGGAGCCTTCTAGCAAAACCCAGCTAAGTTTTAAATAGACAATCAGGAAAATGATGTAAAAAGAAGTTTACAGTTCGCAGTTCTAGTCTCTTCCAAGGTCTGAGAATAGATGCAATCAATGAGAAGCCAAAACATCGATATCTCTTCACTACCTCATTTTGATGTTACACAGCAAGGCTTAAAAGAGAGAAAAAAATATCCAAGCGAAAAAGTAAAGACAAAACCCCCAGCCATTCTTTATCCTTGCTACTTGAGAAGAAAACGGTGTCTTGCTTATAAACCAGAAATACTGCCCTTCTTGAACACAAGTGAAATTTTTAAAGTTAAATGTAACATACACCTTTTAAAAAAGAGAAATTATATTTAAGAACAAACCTTGATAAAGACTCTGGGCTGAACTTTGTGTCAAATTTTGTGGAGATCCTGGAGGTTTGTGCTGGAAATCTTTCTGGTAGGGGAAAAAGAACACAAGTAACAATAAAAATTACTTTGGGCACAAATTTTGAGTTGTGTCCTATTAAATAAGGGTATCATCACTCCTTCATTTTCTACAAATGTTTTGGAAGCTTAAAATGTAAAAGTTCAAAGCTCTCAATGCCTTCTTTCCAACTTCAATACAATTAAACAAGTTTCAAGCTAGTTTGTTTTCAAATTTCCAAAGTTCCTTCTTCATTTGCCAACCAGTATTTGAATTCCGGATAACTTGTTTTCTAGCAACTAGTCAAGATACCATTGATAATGTTTTCAGCAATAATGGGGAATCAGCAAAGACTCCTGACTCTTGTCCAGACACCTAAGGTCACTACTTAAGGCAAACCCAAGGTTTGATACTTCCTATGGAGATGCTTCAGTAAGTAACAGAGAGTCAAAATTAATTTCCAAGTACTTCATTTTAAAGAACATTTACTATTTTTAGGATCGTCAATCAGTGGTTTATCTTGACTATCCAGATAGTCATCTCAAAAATAAGTACTCTGAGAAGGGTATATAACTAATCTTTGTTGGATGGAAGGAAGCCCTTGCTTGGAAATAAAGACCTGAAAAAATTAAATCCAAAGGAAAGTTAGAATTTTGCCCGATTAAATAAACTTTGAAGGACAAGAGAAATGCTTGCAGAATAGAGGTTTTCATTAGTTGAATTTTATGGTTAACTTGGGTTTAGCCAGAAAATTATTTTAATTTCAACCCTCCTGGTTGAAAATCTTTTACTACTAAATGTCTGAGAGCATGGGCTGTCTTAAGATGCCCTGTATCCCCTACAGGGTCTTGTGTATAGCAGGCAATCACATTTTTAAAAATAAAATTTAGAAGATGTTACAAAACCTTACTCTCAGTAAATTAGAATATATGTACTCGTAAAATTGCACACCAAAGTAACACCAAGTGTTGCAAGTGTACAAGTGAAGCTGCTTAATAACAGCTACCTGTCATCATTCTGGTGATTATGGAGAATTTACTGTCCAAGTCTAAAGTAGTAATTATCCATGCCTGATGTCAGGACCTACTCCTTTTAAGAGTGAACATCCTTAAAACAGGTACACAAAATACAGGCCTACTTCATGGCATAAAACACTATTAGTGGAAAGAGTGATAAAATACTTTTATTCCACATAAGACTTTTATTTTAGAACAGGAACTGAAATATCTTTGCAAATCTTTACTCATTCATCCTAATATCATCCTTGAGAGATGCTGGTGAAAAAGGAATCATTAATGAATTAATGTTAACTTAGAGGAAGGGTGCTACTGGAGTGCCCCAGGCATCCTGTCTTCTTCACCTTGGATCAAGACACAGATGGCAGGCTCCTCAGATCTAACTAACACACTGGATGACAAAACCAAGACCCCCAAACATCTATCTGGACAGGGTAGGACAAGGAGCCAAATCAATCTGAGACAGAGAATCATCAAGTTCCACACTGGAGTGGAAAGAATCAGCTGTATGAGCTTAAGACCATAGATAATCAGCTGACTTTTCACATGAAAAAGATCTGGTGATCTTGCTGCAAGCTCCCAGTGTCATCAGTGCAATGCAATAACAATCTTAGGATTCATTAACACTCAAGGCTGTTCTGGTCAGATCACATCTAGAGTCCTGCTATCTGTTCTCAGTCAGGGGAGCACGCTGACAAGCTAGACTGAATGCAAAGGAGAGAAAGCAGAATGATAAGGGGATAGGAGACAGTGTCCTCTAACTGGAAGGGTCAGTTGAAGGAAGTAGGGATATTTCACCTGAAGAAAAGAAACTTAAAGGGGAGATGTGACAGCTCTGATGTCCTGTAGGAAGACGGACTGAACTTGTCTGGCTTCAGAGATCAGGACCAGAACTAGGACACATGGGGAAGAGTTGGAGAGAAAACAGATTTTGACTGGATTTAAGCATACATTTCCAAATCATCAGATGTGTCTCAAAGTAGAGCGAGTGGGCTGTTCTCTATCAACAAGGGTCTTCAAACAGAGCTGGAATGGCCATTTCTCAGCCATTTTGTGGAGAAAGGTCTGAGCAAGTATGGATGACCTCTCTTACAACTGAGATGCTGGAAATTATGCTTTATATTTTAAAGATAAGAAAAATGCTGAAAACATGCATCAAGCCCTATTCTTAATTCACATGTATTATTCTGGTAGTTTAAGTTACAGCTAATGTTTAAATTGAGAATCTCTGTCAATTACTTTCTTGGGGGAAGAGCTGGGTTTAAAACCTACCTTGAGTTTATTGCTATTACTGCAGTCGGCCAGTAAATTCTTACAATTCTTATGAACATTCACTGCACAGTCTGAAATTTTTAAAAAAGTCTAAATTATTCCATAATATCGGTCCATAAAGGAAAATGATGGTATTTTTTAAATTAAAAGAGAAAGGAAAAGTCTAATTTTAAGTCAAATTGCACAATCTTATTGACTAAAGGTAAAGATTTATAAAGCAATGTTACCAGTTGAGCCTCCCAAAGAACAAAGAACAACATTCTTGGGACAAAGCCAGCTAGTCATACAACAGGACCCCAAAGTACAAATCAAGTACGAAATCATTCTTCACATACAAGGGTTGCTAGATGATAAAAATAATGACCCTTGTGCAAGATCACAAATTTATTTTCCAAAAAGGTTACCGGTATATTATTTATTTAAGATTGTTTTATTAACAAAAAAAAAAATTAAGATGAAAAGGTGAATTCAGACAAACAGGAAAGTTTTATAACAAATTCTTCCTCTCTAGTCAAGGAATAAAGCCAACAAAGTTTTCCCCAACATAGACAAAACCATATGATTGGGCATAAATATCAACTCTATTAAAACCTGAGTAACCATGAATGCTTAGGGGGAGTAAAAGATTCTGCTCCAAACTCCAAAATCACTTTTTATTTCTTCTTATTTTATTCCTTCCACTACAATCAAAACTCTCAATCTCCAGAAGTGAGCTGAACTAAATGCTAAGAAGAAAACATTTCAAGTGAATCCATTCACATTCAATGCCCCTCAATCAAAAGAACTTATGGGTAAAATTCTGGACTGCATAACCAAGGAGAAACGATGTAGAGAGGCATTTAGAGAAAGGAGCATCCTGTAACCCAGGGAAGCTCCATGAACCTGCTCCTGCTTCCTCTACTTCTGTTTCCACGGATAGATTCTCTACCTCCAAGCAGTCTCACAACAGTTCCTGGGGCAGCAAAAAGCTCTTGGTTATCATATTAAAGTATGGATCAGCTGAAGGTAGAGAAGTATCTGTAATTTGTGTTCTGTGTGGTAGGCACCTGAACTAAAATGTCCTTTTATAACATCAGGGTCTATATTTACATAAGAAGTATAGAATAAAAAAAGAGAACCCAGATAGTGTTTTGGACTATTTGCATCAACTACAGGATCAATATAATTGAAAATAAAGAATTGGGCATTATGGCAGCTAGAAAAGAAAAGTGATTTTACTGAAAAAGACTTAATTCAAATTCAGCTGCAATCAGTCTTGTGCAGCCTTCCTACCTGAAGTGAAAAGGTTATTGGGAAAGAATAATCTCTATAGACAGCCATTCCATACCTACAAAAATCTTCTGGAAAATACCTAACAGAAACTAATTTCTCTTACAATAAAAGTATATTGTTAAAAACCAAGTTAGAAGAGGAAAACACACGTGCATGATGCCAGAGGAAAACCTGTTTGTCCTCAATGTATTAGGGAAATTATTCAAGGACACCGCATTTGTGTAAAAGGAAACCTGAAACAGTATTAAGGACAGTGAGATCAACAAAGACCTACTACCAGAAGGCCATGTCTGAAATCCTGCCCAAGGACAGAGTTCACCAACACTAATTTTTCCAAAACATCACAGTACAATAGGAAATAAAATAACTGTGGTTCTTTTAAAGAACATTAGCCCTGACTGCTCCCTCCTGGAAAGGAGGGCTGTATTCCAAACAAATCTGAACTCTATTAATGGGGATCATTAGCCAGGGCAACCTGGTTCTTTTAGTCCTCATTCCACAGGTAGGCCTAGAATGAAAATAATAAAGTACGCCTGTTAGTAGTGTTATTTCCAGGAAGTAAAAACAAAGTTTGCAACTTTAACCAAGGGTATGTTAGCTATGCAAAGTTAGTGGTGCAAAGGAATCCCAGCCTTCTAAAGTGGCCGGTTCATAGAAAACAGGACTGAGAATTTGTCTGGGGGCCTCTCAAGTTCCCAATGCTCCTAGCAATACTGGCTCTAATTTAAAGAAGTCGGTGTGAGGAAAATTTGAGAATCTTCCAAAATTCAGCAGTATTCCTTTACTTTAAGTTTGAATATATTTTAACAGTCTTCCACCTCATCTCCATGGCTAGAGGAAAACCACTCACATTACAGCACATCTGGAATACATCTTTAAATTCTCTTACAGCTTCTAACAGCCAGCTTCCAGTCAATGTCAGCTCTCACAAGCACAGCACTATCCTAGTCAAATAATTACTCTCCCTTCAACAAAGACTTGCTTTCAAACGATCAAAGCATCTGTTTAACTAATGTAATTAAACAATATGGTTATTAAAGTGTTCTCACCTTCCAAAGAGAAGCTGAAGGTTCTCCAGACATGAAACCTGCCAATACTCTAACACCACAACTTTATATTTAATAACATTTGTATCTTCATCTGTGGTCTAAGGCAACTGTAATGTCACAGAATTATAGAACTAGAAAAGATAGTTCAAGGAGAAGGCAGAAGCAGGTCAACAACAAAATTAATCCAGTAAAATCAAAATCAATTCTATTTTAAAAAAACATCTTCAGAAATAGAGAATCCAGCTTAACTATGACTTAGGCAACAGAAATACACTATTACTACTGAGAAGTTATTGGCATCTAGCCTAAATTTTTCTTGATGAAAATTAAGCCCGTTTTCTTTTGTTCTGACTTAACTTCAATTCAACAATTCTACAAATAATTTACTGAACTAAAGTACAGAGCACTACTCTAGGGGCTGTGGGGAAACAAAGAAGTAGTCCAAGATTCTAACCGCCTCTAGAGAGACAAGACAAAAGCACAAAAAGATAAAATCAATGTGTAGCCTACAGCATGTCATTTCAATCTGGACTTAAGTAGGCTAAACCCACAAATAAGCCAGCTGCTCTAGGAAACATTTACATATTGTTTTGCACACATTCTCATTTGATCCTAACAAGGCCCAGGGAAGGAGATACTACAGATATTAACACCCTCATTTTACAGATGAAGAAACTGAGGTTCAGAAGGGTAAATGATCTCCCTGGAGTCACAAAGCTGGTAAGAAAAGGTTTTGAACCTCAGCTTCTCCAGATTCCAAGTCCAGCACCGTTTCTACTAGGCAGCAGCATTATCCAATTTATGGGACAAACTCTTCATGGTTAACTCTCAAGTGGGAAGATAAAGAGAAAGCCTGAGCCCAGGGGAGGAAAAGGACACTACATGATGGTGTGGTGTAGAGAAGACTTCATGGAAGGGCTGAAAGGATGGAAGGGCAAGGCAGGGAAGGGGAGCAGAGAAATGATAAAAAGTTACCCAAGTAGATAGACATTAGGTCAGACAATGGTTAGGACAAAGAGATTAGTGCAATTAGGGCACAGGCTGGGGCTGGTGTGCAGGGGCCTTCTGGGCCAGGCGGAAGAATCTGGACTTTCTCAGGTAGGCACAGGTTTCCCCACCTACTTTGGTAGAATATGCATCTGAAAGATGTAAATGCAACTCAATTCAACTTTCACTAAGCACCTACTGAAGCCAAAGTGACTTCATCTGAGGTTGGGGATAATACACAAATTTGGCCCAGAAGCTGCCCAGGAGGACCTTACAATTATAACTGGGGAAATTAGACAGAGACTCAAGTAACTATAAACTAGGCTTCGGTGAGAAATTTGATGTTAGCCATTTGGGGCCCCCTAAAATCGGGGTCAGGAAACTCCCCACCCATGTTTCTTGTACTGCTGGCTAGTTAGGAATATTTTTACATTATAAAATGTTTTATTTTAATTTAAAGTGTAAAAGTCACAGGGCTACATTTGGCTCTCAATGGTTTTGACAACCCTGCACTAAAATAGTAAATATGAAGTTAAGCACCCAAAGTATTTAGTTTACATCACAATTTGGTGAAATGAAAATACTTTATTTCCTCTATTTCAATCCAACATTTTCCCAACCCAACTTTTATCCAATAGATATCATCTATTGCCACCTCTGGCTTCCCATCAAGAAAATAGTATTTATTGGTCCCATCAACATTTCAAGTTCAAAAGTGTTCCACTGCCCAATTAATTTGAGAAACTGCTGCAGTCAATGTGGACAATGTGATGAAAGTAATATTGAAAAATTAAAATGAATTTAGTATCAGTGTGGAGGCTGGATTACAGTGGGAGAAATTAGCCCTTAGAAAGGTCTCTCACATTCATACCCCTTCTACCATCACTCTACATCTGTGGGGGCACTGATCCATACATGAGGACCCCCATAGGGCATACTGGCTTGATTTTAAAATGTAATATCTAAGTTTTATTGAATTTTTAAGTATTTCCCAACTACATTTTAATCTGGCTCCTCCCAACTCCCCAAGTGTTGCTGGCTTTGGGGCCAAGTGTTTGACATCTCGGCTCTAAATCACCACCCCACACCTAGGTTACTATACATCTCCCTTTTTTGAATGTCTCCAGAGTCTAACCTAACAAAGGTTAACCTGGCAGCAGTACAGAGTACTTTTACATCACTCTTCTACTCAAATACCTTCAATGGTTCCCTATTTCCTATGAGGAAGTTTACATTCTTCCTAGGCCCCTCCATAATTTAGCCTTGCTCCAATTCCTCTCCAAAGGCAGGGCTGGATGGGTTTGTTTGAAAAAAGACCTGGGGATTTAAGTGGACAATAAGCTCAGTGAGCCCAAAGTGTGATAAATATCTATCTTTGCAACTTCTAACCACTGTTCCTAGTTCTGACTTCAGGGGCTAAAGAGAACACATGTGGCAGTCTTTCTAACACTTGAAAACAGCCATTATGTTCCATCCCTCTAAGTCTTCTCTCTGTGCCAAACATCCCCAACTGCTTCAGCTGATCCTCACATGGCATGATCTCAACATTCCAACTGCTTGGTCCCTCTGAACGTTCAAACCTGCCAAGACCTTTTTGGATTCCAACTCTGTCATCCAGTCTGTCAACCACCCTTCCCAGCTTTGTCTCATTTACAAACTTGGGAGTACACCAGCTACACCTGTAACCAAGCCACAGGGCCAAGCATAGTCTTTGGCAGCTCCTGCCAAGATGACAATGGGATCACTGGCTTAGAGTCAGAGGACCCAGAACTCAAGACGCTTAGACAGATCTCTCTGGGTCCGATTGCCCTGTCTGCCACCGGGAGGCAGTGGACTCAGTGACTTGAAATTTCTTCTGGTTCTGCGCTGTGATCTGATGCCTTCTCTTTGGATCTGGCCATTCAACCTCTTCTGGATACTGCTTGCTGTACTATCTAGCCTGAGTCTTTCCACCTTTTTCACAAGAGCAACATGACACTATCAAATGCTTGGATAAAATTTTGGTAAACAATATCTATAGCATTTCTCTAATTCAACTAATCTAGCAACCATGAGAAAAGGAAATGAAGTCCATCTGGCACAACCTGTTCTTGATGAAGTCAAGTTGACTCTTTGGGGTCACCACTACTTCCTTTCCTTGAAATTTACCAACTCTCCCTTTAATAATGTATTTTAACATTTTACCAAGAAACAGATTCCATTCTTGGGGCTTTTTGGAAATTAAAGATATTTACCCTCTCAAGTCTCAGGTCACCTCTTCCAATCTATGACCTTTCAAAGTGGCTCACTGATCTTATGGAAAGACACAGACAAGAATAAAACAGGATGGGAAGGTTCAAAGGTGTTGCAATCTTCACCATGTGGAAGTACCAACACAAGGAAATCATGTCCAGAAAAATATGCATAAGGGGGCTTTGCAAAAAGTTGAATTTTAAGAATATTACAGAACATGGCTCGTCACCCTTAAAAGAAGATCTGACCCTGGCCTAGATAACCTGTAAGGTTGTTTTTGGCTTTAAACTGAGTCCTGGGAGTCTAACGTTTCCTATCCTATGAGCAAAACCTGGCCCCAATAACAAGTTCCAAGTTTTATATTTCTATGTGACTGTACAAAATGCAAAGAGGTCTGTCTTACTGGAGCTGCCATACATAGAACTTTATTCAGGAGCCTTAAGAGACATAGAATTAAACCCTATTTAGACTGACAGGGAAGGAAAGTGAGATAACTGGCTCCATGTCATGGAGCGAGTGGGAGAACCAGGAGGAAAGACCAGGCTTGGCTCCTTCTCTCAGCTACTTCACTAAAATCATGTGTAGCGATAGCTGGCTTTTACCTACCATACTGCACCTGGCAGGCCTAGAGCTGCCACCAAATTGTTCTGTAAATGGAAAAATAGGTTTCAATCCAATACAGCTGCTCCTTACCAATTCCAAGAAATAGCGCAGTTTTCATAACAACGTAGCAAAGCTGACATTCTCACAATTATGTTGCTGTTTGGTGATTTCAGTCATGCCTGACTCTTCATGACTCCACTGGCAAAAATACTGGAGTTTGCAATTTCCTTCTGCAGCTCATTTTACAGAGAAGGAAACTGAGCCATACAGGATTAAATGACTTGGCCAGGGTCATATAGCTGGTAAGTGTCTGGGGCCAGATGTGAACTCAGGAAGATGAGTCTTCCTGACTCCAGGCTGTGCCAGTAAGGCAAAATGGGCTTAGTTTAACGGGTGCCCTTGAGGAGTTTGGCTTTTGTTTACGGTGAAAGTACTTTCA
>JAQQSZ010013888.1:0-11651 GCA_028646595.1 Phalanger gymnotis
CAAGCGCTGGGCTCAGCTCTGCTCCCCTCAGCTGGGGGCTGGGAGCTCCGTGTGGGACAGACCTTACCCAGAGATCATCTAGGCTTTCCCAGGCTGGAGCCCTGCTTCCTTCTGCCACTTTGTGTGTCCTGCAGCTCTAGAATTGGTTCAGAGCCATTTTTATGTGTTTTTGGAGGGACTTGGTGGGGAGCTCACGCCAGTCACTGCTTCCCAGCCACCATCTTGGCTCCACCCCCCCAGGAAGTATTTGAACACAATTACAAAACTCTCCACACAAATAAAGTCAGGTTGTATCAGTTGCTCATAGAAAAATAATTAAAAAAATAATCTGGAAGAACAAAAGAACATCAAGAATATCAAGAGAATTAATGAAAAGAAATGCAAGGGAAGGTGACCTAGCCATATCATTTCTTAAATTTTATTATAAAGTAATGATCATAATATCTACCTGATACTGGCTAAGAAATAGTGATGGATCAGTGGGATAGGTTAAGTACACATATCACAGTAGCCAATGACTATAGTAATCTGGTGTTTGATAAACCCAAAGACTCCAGCTTCTGAGATAAGAACTTACTATTTGACAAATCTTCTGGGAAAACTGGAAAACAGTATAGCAGAAATTAGTCATAGACCAACATGTTAGGACCTCTACCAAAAGAAAGTAAAATACGTACAGGATTTAGACATGAAAACTGATAGTATAACTAAACTGGGAGAGCATGGAATAGTATACTTGTCAGATTTATGGAGAATGGAACAATGTGCAAACAAACAAGAATAAGAGAACACTATGAAATGCAAAATGGATAGTTTTGATTCCCTTAAGTTGAAAAGGTTTTGCACAACCAAAGCCAAAGCAACCAAGACTAGAAGGAAAGCAGAAAGCTGGGAAATAATTTTTACATCAACTGTCTCTGACAAAGGCTTCATTTGCAAGATACATAGAGAACTGAGTCAAATTTATAAGAATACAAGTCATTCCCCAATTGATAAATGATCAAAGGATATGAACAGGCATCTTTCAGATAAAGAAATTAATGCTATCTATAGTCATATGAAAAAATGCTCCAAATCACTACTGATTAGAGAAATGCAAATTAAAACAAGTCTGAGGGACCACATCACACCTATCAGATTGGATAACAAGAAGTCGATAAATGTTAGAGAAGATTTGGGAAAATTAGAAAGCTAATGTACTGTTGGTGCAGTTGTGAACTGATCCAACCATTCTAGAGAGCAATTTGCAACTGTGTCCAAAGAGCTATAACAATGTATATACCCTTTGGCCCAGCAATATCACTTCTAGGTCTCTATACCAAAGATTGTAAACATGAGAAAAGGATCCAAATATATAAAATATTCACAGTAACTCTTTTTATGGTGGCCAAGAATTGGACTTGAGGAGCTGATCATCAATTGGGGAACAGCTGAACAATTTGTATTATCTTCTCCAACAGTAAAAATATTTTGAATGGTTACATTTAGGTGGATGTTCTATATGAACGTATGTGTGTGTGTGTGTGTACGTGCATGCATGTGCAACTAGATGGTGCAGTGGATAGAATGAGAGTATCAAGCTTGGAGTCAGGACCACTCATTTTCCTGGGTTCAAATTTGACCTTAGATAACTTAGTAGTTGTGTGACCCTGGGCAAGTCATTTAGCCCTCTTTGCCCCAGTTTCTCATTTATAAAGTGAAGGAAATGACAACTACTCTTATATCTTTGCCCCCAAAAAACAAACAAACAAACAAACTCAAACGGAATCATAAAAAATCAGACATGATTGAAATTACTCAAGAACAACAATAATTTTATAATATATACTGCATCTATATCTAAATATCTACACAACTACATAAGTACATAACTTTGACCATGTGTCTATCCACTACCCCACACTGAGATTCTAATTTCCCTTAAGGCACCAAACATATTATATGATTGGGAAAATTTTGCATTGGGTGAATATACTCCCCCATTTTATGTGCCTCATTTAATGACAACCTTCAGTAGGCTGCTGAACTTTGATCTCTACAATTACATCTCCTGGGAAATCTTTGATTTTAATGTATTGTAGTTACATTATTTGTTTATGCTGAACTATTGAATGTGAATTTTATTTTGTCAATCTGGATCTTTTTTCAGATCAGGAAACAATATAAATATGGAAACATATTTATTTCTGTGCCTCTCAGAAAGTTCTGTCAATATAAAGACATTATTGAATATTAAAAAAAACTATGAAGAAATCCTTTTTTGTTGTTTATTTTTGTTGATGACTTAGAAAAGTCATCCCTCATAGATTAGTATCATAGTTTCATGAAAAAGAGCATGCAATCATAGGAATTTCAATTGGCATATGTTTTCTCAGTTGCATTTTGGGTGAGGGGTTCGATGCAATAATATATGATCTTTTTTATTCTTTTAATATCCTTCGTACTTGAGGATATTGAAAATCACTCCTTAATGAACTTTTAAAGTTGAATTTTCATGACAGGCAGTTGAGTGGAGTAGGCAGAAACAGGTTCAAAGCCTACCTGATATGGACTATGTGACTGAAGTAAATCACTTAACTTATGATCTCAGCATTGAAATGATTGTAACAATACTTGTGCATATTACCTACTTAATTGAGTTGTTATTATGATCAAATGAGATTGCATATATAAAAAAAATTGAAAATCATTGAAGTAATATACAGCACTTTAAATGATGTCAGAATCCAGCAAATATCTCTTAAATGTGAATTTCAATAGTGCAACCACTCTTATTGACTTTATCTTACTAATGCATGTTCTATTTTTAAAACAGTATTTTGAGGTTGAAGAATTTGAATCTCATGTTCTAGGTCCTGAGAATAATGAGAATAGATCACTTTAAAAAAAATTAGCTGCCCTCCTATTTCACATTTGCTTGTCTTCTTCCTCGTATTGGCATCTATGAATATTGGGAAAATTTGACTTAGCTGAATATGATGACAAGCTTCTAAGATTTGTCTTCAAGCCTGATTTGTCCTAAACTGCTTATTTCTGTTTCGACAGCCAGTGATGCTCATAATTTCCTGTCGCACTCCACCATAACATTCTGTAACTGTCCTTACATTTTGGACCAGAGTTTCCTTTGACTATGATATCTCTCCACCTGACTTGAAGTACTTGATATTATTTGGAGGAACTTTCAAAAGCTTTTTCGCTATGTTAATTTTAATGATCTGAAAATATCACCAAAAATTTTATAAAAGCCTCCAGCCAATCAACATTGTATTATATCCCTCTTGTTTTTTTATGAAACATTTTATAATATTCTACATTTAATCCCTGAATAAATTTTTACAAATGAATAGAGCCTAATTATTGCTAGAAATATACATATATGTACACACATATGTATATAAACATATGAAATCATATTAATGACATTTTATATGGTTATATTTCAGTACAAACACATATATATGAAATGAGATTCATTCTACAAAATTAGTTAATTTTAATTATACAGGAAATTATTCATGAGGAGCAAAATGCCTTATGATATTAGTTAGTATATATTACCCAAAGTTCTAAATGTTGCTGGGTGACACTTTAGATTGTTAAAATGAAAGATATTACTTTATTCATTTGGTATACTCATTTATATAATATTACTGCAGCTAAATGAGATTCACTCGATTATCAATTTCAACATGGGAGATATCAAAATGAAGTAAATCTGATTTAAAAAATAACAATAAATACCTTTATTCAGATAAGTTATTTAATATGCATAGTTACTAACACTTTTAATATTTGGGGATTCATTTCATGCAAAAATGATGCAAAAGAAATAATGATTGAGTTCAAATGGTGGGTATGTATTTAGGAAAGAAGAATCAGAATAAATATAGTTTCTGTAATAGTAATGCTAATTTTTTAAGAAATGCAAATTTTTAACTAATACAAAATTGTACAACAAATTCAAGTAAATGGTCTTATAAACAATATAGAGTATGGACTGCAGAGTCAAGATGACACAGTAAAAGGTAAAAATGGTAAAACCTCTCATAAAATGACCACAGAATACCAAACAGAATTCTGAGAAGTAAAAGCAAGAAAAAGTATATTAAGTCACATTTACAGATTGAGGAGAGATTAATTATTTGTACATTTTTCTTGTTTAGAAAGACAGAAAGGGAGACACTGGAGTCAGTGGTAATTGGAATGAAGTATGCCAGAAACTATGGGTCAGCAGGGCCCAGAAATGGTAAGGGACTGAACATCTGGCCAGAAAAATATTCCATAGGAGACCACCACATGCTCCCTCACAGCCTTGGGGCAAACAGGCAACCTCCAGAAGCCAGATCTCCACATGCATCAGTGTAACCTCAGGAAACACAGAAAAGCCCCACTGGCCTCAGCACACAACAGCACTAGGAACCTGCCTCAGCAATAGTTATACTGCCAGACCCCTAAGACCTCCAGCAGCACTAGTCAACCCCACCCCCCACCATCCCCCTCAGCACTTCACCAGTCAAGAGAGTCGCCTGGTGGACTCAGGGTAATATCAGTGCAGCATAAGGTAAACAGCAAGGGCCTGCAGCCATTAGCACAAGAAGCCTGAGACAGTGCCCCTTCTATCCTAGGAGCAGAACTTAAATTTAAAAGAAAGGAAAAAGGCCAAAAAAGATGAGCAAAAAAATCTCACCATAGAAATTTATTATGGTGACAGGTCCACAAACTCAGAAGAGGACAACAATGGCAAAACACCTGTGGGCAAAATCTCCCCAAAATAGGAATTGATCTTAAGCCCAAAAGAACTCACGGAAGAGCTTAAAAAAAGAGATTAAACATTATATGAGAGAAGTAGAAGATGGGAAAACAAATGAGAGTGATGCAAAAGAATCATGACAAAAGAGTCAACAACTTGGAAAAAGAAAATAACTGCTGAAAAAGTAGAATTGGCCAAATGGAAAAGAAGATACAAAAATCCACTGAAGAAAACAACTTCTTAAAAAGTACAATCAATTGGCCAAATGGAAAAGGAAGTACAAAAGGTAACTGAGGTGGAAAAATCTCCCTAAAAGTTAGAATGGAGCAAGTAGAAAGTAATAACTCTATGAGATATCAAGACTCAATCAAACAAATTCAAAAGAAGGAAAAAAATAGAAGGAAATGTAAATTACCTCATTTGAAAAACAATTGACCAGGAAAATAAATCCAGAAGAGACAATGTCAGAATCACTGGACTATTTGAATGCCATAATCAAAAAGAGGACCTGGTAGCATCTTTCAAGAAAGTATCAGGGAAATTGCCCTGATATCCTTCAACCAAAGTGTAAAACAGGCATTGAAAGAATTCACCAATCACCTCAGGAAAGAGAACCTAAAAGAAAATTTCCAAGGAACATTATGGCCAAATTTCAGAACTATCGGGTGAAGGAGAAAATACTGCAAGTGGCCAGAAAGAAACAATTCAAATATTGAGCAGCCACTATCAGGATTACACAAGACTTACCATCTTCAACATTAAAAGATTGAAAATCATGGAACATGATATTCCAGAGGACAAAGGAGTGAGGACAAAGCCAAGAATCATCCATCCAGTAAAATTAAGCATATTGTCATTGCAGCTAAATGAGATTCAAGGGAAGGGGGGGGGCGGAATTGTCATTCAATGAACTGGAAGGATTTCAAACTTTCATAAAAAGAACAGAATTGCAAAAAAAAAAAATCTCCAATATTAAGACCCAATAGAAGCCTAAAAGATAAAAAGGAAAATAAAACATAAAGGATTCAGTGGAACTGAACTGTTTACATCCTTACATGGGAAGATGATACTTGTAATTCTTAAAAAAGATGTACCACTAATAGTGCAACTAGAAGGAAGGTACGTAGACAGAGGGCATAAGTATAAGGTAAATTAGAGGGGTTGACATAAAACAATTTTGAGGAATACACTAGGTGCAGAAGGAAAGAAAAAGTACAATGGGCTAAATGATTTTACATGAAAAGATGCACAAAACATATTAGAGTGGAGGGGAAAATCAGAGAGTGACAATGGGCATCACTTGAAACCCACTCTCATTGATTTTGGCTCAAAGGGTGAATAATATACACAATCTGAGGAATGTAGGAGTGTTGTCTTACCTGACAGGAAAGTAGGAGGGGAAGAGATTAAATAAAAGTGGGTGGGTGACTGACAGAAGTGAGGGCAGAAGTGGGGAGGTGGTAGACAGAAGAAAAACACTGTTAAGGGAAATGGTGAAAGGAGAGAGGACAAAGAGGAGGAAAAATAGGATAGAGGGAAATAGATGATTAGTAATCATAACTGTGTATATGAATGCATGAACTCCCCATAAGATGGAAGTGGCCCAAAACCTAGAATGCTACAATATGTTATCTAGAAGAAACACCCTTGAAACAGAGAGACATACACTCAGTAAAAGTAAGGGGCTGGGGCAAAATCTACTACAATTTAACTGCAGTAAGAAAAAAAAGCAGGGGTAACAATCCTGATCTTAGAAAAAGCAAAAGCAAAAAAGACCAAATTAAAAGAGAAAAGGAAGGAAATTATATCTTGCTAAAAGGTACCATTGACAATGAAGTAATACCAATACAAAACATATATGCACCAAGTGATTTAGCCTCTAACTCCTTAAAGAAGTTAAGTAAGTTACAGGTTAATGACCAAACAAGATAGAGAATTATAAAATAGATAATTTTGATTATATTACATTAAAATGCTTTTGTACAAAGAATACCAATGCAACCAAGATTAGAAAGAAAGTAGAAAGCTGGGAAACTATCTTTCCAGCTAGTGTCTCTAATAAAGGCCTCATTTCTCAAATGTATAGAGAACTGTGTCAAATTTATGAGAATATAAGCCATTCCACAATTGGTAAATGGTCAAAGGATGTAAACAGGTAGTTTTCAGATGGAGGAGTCAAATCTCTGTATAGGAATATAAAGAAGTGCTCTAAATCACTTTTGATTAGAAAAAAAAATTCATGTTAAAACAGCTCTGAGATGCTACCTCACACCTATCAGATTGGCTAATAAAACAGAAAAGAAAATTATAAATGTTGGAGAGGATATGGGAAGATTGCAACCCTAATCCACCTTTCATGGAGTTGTATACTGATCCAAACATTCCAGAGAACGATTTGGAACTACACCCAAAGGACAACCAAACTGTGCATACCATTTGTTCCAGAAATACCACTACAGGGTCTCTAGCCCAAAGAGATAATAAAAATGGGAAAAGGACCTACTGTAAGGTTAATAGGGTATAAGATCTTCCACACCCATTAATATGTCTCACATGGATCCAATTAAGGGAAGCATGCTTAGGGGAGGCATGCTTAGGTGAGGCATGCTTGTAGAATGGTGTCACACCTTCTGCTAATTTCTAATTAGGCACTGGGTCACAAGTATTGTGATGCCTTCTAGATCTGAGAAGTATATATACTGTGAGTTGGTATTTTGCTTTGCGGGGGTCGCTTATGAGAAGGATCTTTTGATTCCCTGGTCGACACTCTGTGTAGCCACATGTTCAGAACTCCTAGACTGCTCAGATGTAAAGACTCTTTCGATCTAGTGATGTATGTAAAGTGTATAGCAATATTGCTTTGATTCAAGCAGTCAGAGCCCTGTGTGTTGGTCTAATTTCTCTGGTTGTATTTTCTCTGCTTATATTTTCTCTGATGTTCAGGGGCCTGACTTTTCCCTTGAACTAGTGAATGCAATTAAAGAAGGTTATTGACCCATTTAAAATTGCTGTCCTAGAAAAGTAGATCTAAGAACCTGTGCTAGCAGGCCATCCTAGGTATGCTAGGGTGCTTGCTATTACACCTACATGTTCAAAAATATTTATAGCAGTCCTTTTCATGGTGGCAAAATATTGGAAATTGAGGGCATGCCCATCACTTGGGGAATGGCTTAACAAACTATGGCATATGAGTGTAATAGAATATTATCATGCAATAAGAAATGATGAATGGGGAGATTTCAGAACAAAAAAAAACCTGGAAAGACTTGGATGAACTGATTGAAAGTGAAATCAGCAGAACCAGTAAAATATTGCATGCAATATCAGCAATATTGTGTGATGATCAACTATGAATGCCTCAGCTCTTCTCAACAAAAAAATGATCCAAGACAAGTACAAAGAACTTATGAAGGAAAATTCTATCCACATCCAGATAAAAAACTGATGGACTCAGAATGCATATCAAAGCATACTTTTTAAACTTATTCTTTTTCATGCTTTTCCTTTTCATGTTTCTTCTTTCACAACTGTGACTAATATGGAAATGTATTTTACATGATACCACATGTGTAACCTATATCAGATTGCCTATCATAGGAAGAGGGAGAGGAGTGAGGCAGAACAAATTTGGAACTCAAAATCCTGTAAAAATCAATGCTAAAATTGTCTTGACATGTGATTGGGGAAAAAAATAATTTTTTTTTTTAAAAAAGGAAAGGCATTCTAAAGAATCCTTGTTCTAGCACTAGGATCAAATGACTTCTGTTATCTCTGTCATTCACTACCCAGTCCTAGGTAATAGTTCCAGAGCGAAAGGGAATAGAGTCATGGGATTGAAATGACCCTACCTGTGTAAGGACCAGATTACTGCCTGGGAGGACAGTGACTAGATCTAGAACATTCCAAAAGACATAAGTTTAAAAAATGCTATTCATCTCCAGAGAAAGAACTGGTGGATTCTAAATGCAAATAGAATCATACTTTCCAAAATCTTTTTTTATTGTTTTTTGGTTTGTTTTTATTTTATAACATGACATGTATGGAAATATATTCTGCCTGACTTCATTTGTATATCCCATACCAATTTATATGCCTTCTCAAGAGAGAGTGTTAAGTGACTTTCCTAGGGTCACATGGATAGTAAATGTCTGAGGCCAGATATGAACTCAGGAAAAAGAGTTTTCCCAATTCCAGGCTTGGCACTCTATCCACTGCACCATGGAGCTGCTTCTTCCAACCTTTACATTCTTTAATTACATGATTCCATGAAGTTAACTAAATTGTTCTCTTACTAACTGTGTTATGCAGCTCAGAAAAAACAGAGGGAAAATCATTATTGAAGAGACACAAAAAATATATTCAGTATTTTCTCCTTAAATAGTGAAACACCACAAAATATATTGATTTGAATAGAAAAGGTTGTCAGGCTTGTTTTTATTTTTGCTGTGTCTTTTCAATTATGAAGATATTTGTGTAAGAAAAGTCTGAGGGGACATTGGTTTCCCATTGCAAAATGTTGCTGTCATCCTTGGCTAATGATTACATAGAGCCTTCTCACTGGTCACTCATTTATTTCTAATCATTGTCACTAACATTTTCTATCTTTCTTCTGTTAATCTCATGTTTTTAACCCTCGCACATTGTCTTTAATTTTACTGACATCTTATTTTGGAGCTATCATCCCAAGGAGGTTTTGTCACACCACTTTACTCCACTATTCTCTAGCTATGGAATTAAAAATCAAAATCCTTGATTCCATCATAAATGAGAATTTTGAAATTTGAAATTTTATTTGAACCAAGGTTTTAGAGTCCAAGAATTTTCAAGCAGGAACAGACAGAATATTTTAATTGAAGAATGAATTAGCTTTCCCATGGCTTAAATACATTTAATTCAACAAGTTAATAAATATTTGTTAAGTACATATAATGACAAACATGTAATATGGTGGGGGTCCAAAGACAAAAAATGATATAGTTTTTGTCCTCCTGGAACTTATATTCTATTGGGGATAAGGCAGGAAAACTGCAGGTACACAAGGAATAAAATTTTAAAAAGTGTTTATATACACATGTATTTATATGCATACATACATATATGTACATATACACAAATACAAAGTACACATACATACAATTTCAAGAGGAATAAGTACAGTGAACTGGAAGGCAAACTTTACGTGGTTTGCAAAACAGCTTCTTTAATGAATAAACAGATCTGACTCGAAGAAACATCAGCATGTAGAACAGCTTTTAAGTTCCACAGTGTCCCAAGACTCTTAGTTCAGTTTTAAGCTACTAGAGTTTATTAAACTTTATAGGAACATAAGTTTTAATAACATTAACATACTCTAGGAATTTTGGGATACTATCACCTGCTGGAACTGGTAGAGCAATGTGTATGTGTTTGTGCACACATATGTGTGCTCATGTATATATATGTATATATGTGTAGGTGTATATGTGTGTATATATGTGTGTATATATATCTATATCTGTAATTTATGTATGTAAAATATATAAATTTGTAATTTGTGTATATATGTATTTATATTTTTTGTGTGGGTGTGTGGGTATATGTGTGGGTATGTGTGTGGCAGATGAGAACAGTTTGCTCCAACAGCCATGAAGACAGCTAAAGCAAGTGCTGTGGAGTACCTAGAGCTTGGTTAGACATCAAAGATGCCTAGGTTATTCAGGGCATCCCAAATCAGCTCTTAGCTACAGCTGCCCTGAGTCTCTTTGAGCCACCAAAAGTGTGAGCCCTCCAGCTTTTAAACCCAGATGCTGGGACTTTGTTAAGCTCTGGTAGCTATGTATTGGGATTTGAATCAGACAAGGTCTGTCTGTTGATGTTTGTACTTTGTTTGTATTTTGCCCTGAAGTTCAGGGTGCTGGTTTTTTCCCCTGAACTAAGTGAATGATATATTGTATGCTGAATTAAAGTAAGCTTGTCAACCCTTTAACGTTGCTTTCCTTACTAAAGCAGATCAAAAGAACCTGTGCTTTTGCAGCGTGCTGGCAGCTTTCTGGGTGCTGGTTGTTGGTGGATCTTACACCCCCACAGAAGCTGCTAGCTGGATTGTTGAAACAAATGGCATAGTCGTGGTCAGGATCTGCCTTTTAAAAGGAAAGCATGGCATTTTAGGGTACTGGGGTGGCTGGATGTTTCCCAGTTTTTGTCCTGCTCTTTGTATTTGGGGTGGCTATGGTTCTATGGCCCCCAGGAGCAACAACGGCCTGAAGGAAAACAGGCTAGTGGAAGTGCTGGGAGTGGTTTCCCAGGGGCCCAGAGCAGGGGCTCCAGGAGATAATCCCTTCTTAGGAGGGCTTAAGCTGATAAGCCTGGCCGTGGAGGACTGTGCTGCAGATTTGGCAGTAGGGGCTGGCGAGAAGAAAGAAGAAGCAGAAAGCAGCTGCTGAAATATTGATCTAGACAGAGCAGAAAACTTTGGAGAGCTGAAAGCACTGAGCTGCCTTGGAGCTGACTTCGGTGAGAGGATCAGAATGGTGGAGAATTGCTTACATTCCAGCAGAAGCCAGGTGAAGCCAGTTGGAGTTGGAATCCAGGACCTTGGACTTCATCCCTGGGGCAAGATAGAAACTTTGCAGCAAGACGCTAAGTGTGCTTTTCCCCTGCCTTCCCCAGCCAGAGCAGAGAACTTTGAGGTGAGCAAAAAGGTAGAGAATCACCTACATTGCAACTGAGATTCTGGCAGGAGATGCCAGCTACAGCTAGACAACCAGGAATCCAGGGGCTTGGAATTCAGCCCTGGGGCAAGATGGAAACTTTGCAGCAAGGCATTGAGTCTGCCTTTTTTGTCCCTTCTGCTTGGGCTGCTTGGGATCCAGGAGGGAGTTGTGTAGATTTGTTTTTGTTGAGGGGAAGTGCCTTGGAACCC
>JAQQSZ010013889.1:0-11651 GCA_028646595.1 Phalanger gymnotis
ACACAGGCAATGGGGCATAGAAATTTATCTTGCCCTACAAGAAAGGAAGGGAAAAAGGGAGGGGAGGGGAGTGGGGTGACAGAAGGGAGGGCTGACTGGGGAGGGCAACCAGAATATACGCCATCTTGGAGTGGGGGGGGGGGTAGAAATGGGGAGAAAATTTGTAATTCAAAGTCCTGTGAAAAGCAACATATTAAATAAAAAAAAGAATTGTAACTCAGTCATTATAAAGTGTGTATGTTAAGTATGTGACCATAATAATCATACTTATATATTAATCTTTATATTAAAATGATGAAGTAAGAAAGCCATGTCAAGGGCTAACTGAAACATCATGAAAAGAACAAAGTTAGGACATCATAAAGTTAAACCATATAGACCTGCAAAATGTAATCTTCTGCCATGCATGAATCAGTTTTTGGAGGACTTTGTTGCACCGTGCATGCATCAAGAGATCTATAAGCAGCTGCGAATTTTGTATCTCAGGGTCTCAGACTGTACAGGCGGATTGTAGAGCTCACCCTTGTTTCTCTCAAAAAAGTTTGGTTTCTTTGCCTAGAAAGGCTTCTCAGTTCCTTTTCTCTTCCTTCTTTCCTTCCTTTTTTCCTTCCTTCCTTCCTTCCTTCCTTCCTTCCTTCCTTCCTTCCTTCCTTCCTTCCTTCCTTCCTTCCTTCCTTCCTTCCTTCCTTCCTTCCTTCCTTCCTTCCTTCCTTCCTTCCTTCCTTCCTTCCTTCCTTCCTTCCTTCCTTCTTTCCTTCCTTCCTTCCTTCCTTCCTTTTTTCCTTCCTTCCTTCTTTCCTTCCTCCCTCCCTTCCTTCCTTCCTTCCTTCCTTCCTTCCTTCCTTCCTTCCTTCCTTCCTTCCTTCCTTTTTCTTTCTTTCTTTCTTTCTTTCTTTCTTTCTTTCTTTCTTTCTTTCTTTCTTTCTTTCTTTCTTTCTTTCTTCCTTCCCTCCTTCCTTCCTTTTTTCCTTTCTTCCTTCCTTCCTTCCTTCATTCCCTCCTTCCTTTTTTACTCTTTCTTTCTTTCTTTCTTTCTTTCTTTCTTTCTTTCTTTCTTTCTTTCTTTCATTCTTACACAAGCTTCAATGCTGAGTGCAGTTTAAAAAATTCAGCAAAAGGCTTGTAGGCGTTAAAGCAGCATTCACTGTGAAGGAAACAAGGCATAATAGTCAAATATTGTGAACTTGCCCCTCTTCTTAGCCCAAGAGAAGTCTGCCAGGTGTATTTGAACCCAGAAATCCTTAGGAAAGATAGTTTGAATCTGCCCCTGAACTAGCAAAGGAGTGTAACAATATAACTCCCACAGACTATTTGATTCCCACTTCCAATGGGACCCATGATCAGATGCCAAAGTTGAAACTCTGGAGGACCTTGGAATCTAGGTATGCCAGCATGAGGAATGAGCTTCTTTGTCTCAGACTGAGTCATGGAATTCAATTCTAGCTGTTCTGTCACTGGCAAAGATCTGTGACATCCTCTGCCCACTGCTAGCCCATCCCTGAGTAGGCTGAGTGGGCTCAGCCCACCATTTTTACAAAGAGAATATTACCCCATCATTGTTTACCTTCTGGTCTTGACCCTTAGCATGACACCCTTCTGCTATAGAGGCATTGCTCTCCTCATTTGTCATCTCCACTCTCCAGTAAGCCAGTAAGCCAATAAGCCCCACTACTCAGCAATTGAAACAATAAGCTTTAAAATGTCTACTGTGAAAAAAAAAGTCCATTGTGTGCCAGGTACTGTGTTAGGCCCTGGGGATACAAAAGTAAAGAAAGGAACAATGCCCACTCTCAAGGAGTTGACATTCTAGAGGGAGTGGGGGATAACAAGTACACATAAACACACAGCACAAAATGTATACATAGATGAAGTATTGTTAACGACTTTGTATACATATGTGTGTGTATATACGTAGTATACAAAGTAGCTGAGGAGGGAGGGCACTAATTGTAGAGGAACCAACAGAATGTGGTACCAGGGTTACCTTTTAAAAGAAGTGAGGATTTCTAAGAGACAAAGGTAAGAGAGGGTGCCTATCAGGCATGGTGGATGGCCAGTCACAGAGACAGTAGATCGAGCGTCATGTGTGAGGAATGGAGAGAAGACCCATTTGGCTAGACCGCAGAGCAATAATAAATTTTAGCATTTGTATAGCATTTTAAGGTTTGCGAAGCACTTTATAAATACCATCTTTATCATTATAATAACTCTGGGAGGTAGGTACTATTATTAACCTCATTTTACCTGTGGGGAAACTGAGGCTGAGAGAAGTTAAGTGACTTGCCCAGGACCACACAGCTATTAAGGGGTTAAGGCAGGATTTGACTTTGGCTCTTCTTTCATCACTGCTCCACGTGGTTGTGTATAGGAGAGGAGACAGGGAATAATAGCCAATGAGGCTGGAAAGATAGTTTGGAACCAGGTTGTACAGGGCTTTTAAAGCTAGGCAGAAACCATTGTATCTTATTCTGCAGGCAATAGGAAGCTACTGGAGTTGGTTGAATGGGGCTGTGGGGTGGGGAAGATGTCACATGCTGAGATCTACTCTTTTAACACAAATACAGAATAGAGAAATGGAACAAAACATATCATAAACTTAAATATTGAAACTTAAATACAAAATAAGAAAGAAAAAAAGCATGTTGATAGCAGAACATAAGAGAGAATTCAAAATATGTAACAATAAATTTTCATTTCAAGAAAGCCTATATGATAAATAATACACTTGTTTTGAGAATTGTCTATCTTTTCTTTGCTTCGTTGTGAGTTTTTTTTGTTCTCTGCTGTGTACTTTTTTCACTTTGTTCTTTTCCCCCTCCCCCACCCCCTGAAGGCTACAATAAAGTAGATATGTTTCTCTATAGCTACAGATATATACACATATACATATACATATAAACATATGTATATAGACATATGCTTTCCCCAATATAGTCTACTCCTGACCTTTGTTTTTATATTAGTATATATCTCTTGTTTCCTATCCCTCCTGATTCCTCTACTTTACTTCTACCTACTATCTTGCCCTCCTATTACTTGCCTACCCTCCTCCAAGGATCTTCCCCTACCCTCCCATTCCCATAAATCCTCCCATAAATCTAAACACCCTTCTATACCCCCTTTTATCTATTCCCTCATTCTTCCCTCTAAAAATTCCTCTCTTGTCCTCTCCCCGCTCTATATACCCCTACCATTTTATTTCTTCTAAATTTAGAAGACTTTTATACTCTTCTAAATATGTATGTATTGTTCCCTCTTAAACCCGTTCCCAATGAAAGTAGGTTACCATAACTACCAGCCCTCCTCCACCATCTAACTTCTCTGTATCCCTTCTTCCTCTTGCACCTCATTTGTGTAAAGTAGTTACTCTTTTTAGCTGTTCCTAAATGGTTTTACTTTTTAAATTCATATCATAGTCAGGTTTACCCCCCTTTTTTGATGAGCTCTCCAATTATTAATAAGAATCTTAGACATACATTTTACGTTATATAAAAGGTAAAGAGTCTGTCCTTATGAATCCCTAATGTTTCTCTTGGTTCTTGTATGTCGAATCTTCTATAAGTTCAAGATTTTTTTTTAACAAAGTCAAAGTCATAAAACAAAACTTATTGAGCTATTCAGTTAGCGATCACGCAATTTGTTTTGAATTTTTTGTTACTTCGCATCAAAAATATTTCTATAAAAGTTATATGTATTGAAACTTTCCCTTATATTTGACTTGCTTGTACATATGAGTAGTAGAGATATTGCTGGGTCAGGTAGCATGTAAAGTTTAGTGATTTTGTATAATTTCAATTATTTTACAGAATGATTGGACCAATTCATAGCTCCATGAACAATACAGCTAGATGGTTTGGTGGATGGAGCCCAGCAGATGGAATCAGCAATCAGGAAGACTCATCTTCTGAGTTCAAATTCAGCCTCAAGATTTACTCTTAAGGAAAGTCACCTGGGTTTGTAGAACGGATTATAGTGGGGAGAAGCTCAAGGCAGAGAGACTAATTAGGAAGTTGTTGCAATAAGCTAGGCCAGAAATGATGAAGGTTTGAACTAAGGTGGGATCAACATGAGAGAAGGGATTGGATATCAAAGATGTTGTGAAGATGGAAATGAGACATGACAACTGACTGGAAATGTGGGTTGAGGTAGTGAGGAGTTTGCAATAATACTCAGATTACAAAACTGAGAACGTTTCCCATCTACTCCCAATAAAGCGTTTTTGGTCCTCTGCAAATACATGGGTTATACATGAACATCTCTGAACACACATCATGAACATCATGGCTTAGCCTATAGTCACAAGCAACCAATCCAACTGCAAAGAAGTGTGTCTATACTACATACGTAAGTGTACTCACACATATACAATATTCACAACAGGATCACACGCAGTCAACATTGGTGTATGCACCAACATAACATGAAGCATCAGACTAATCTTTGTTTATACCGACCAAATAAATACATGGAAACATATAGAATAATATATCCATAAAATACCATTCTACATAAAGAGCAAAGAATACTAACACCATAATAACATCCTGTGATTTGCTCTGGCCCCCGCCTTCTCTGGATCAGGTTTGCGACATCTTTCCTTCAGGCTTCTCAGTTACTTGAGGAGGTTGGGGTCTCTGCTATCAGTCTGAGCCCCTACTGGCTATATTCCACCCATTTTGAAAAGGTCAGTGACTGGGACCTTAGTTTTGTATAACCAATTAATAGCAGTTGGCTTTTACAAAGGGATATTTATTTCACAGATATAAAAAGAATAAACATACAAACATTTTCCCCAGCATCTGATGCCATCCTCTCCTCCTACACCACCTTGACTCACCAGGGATGGGGAGATTCAACTCAAAATTTAACTCAGCTCCTACATAGCACTGCTCCCAAGTCCAAGTCTAAAGCCAACATTGTGGCCATCTTCTATCGGGTGAGAGTCCTGGATCTTTGCTCCCCAGGAAAATAAAGCTGGGCTGGCTGCAACACTTGGCCTGAATTTTGGACTCCTCGGTCTTCATGGTTTTGCTCTCAGCCCAAACTGGAGACTCTTTGCACACTGTCCACAGTTCCTGGCATATCATAGTAGGAGCTTAACAAATGCTTTTTCTCTGTTTCCACCTTCTGAGACACCAAAGCGCAACTCTATGAATAGGCCTTGTTTTCATCTGAAAATTAGCAGGGATGGTAGAAAGCTCTTGGTGTGACTTCTGGTAGCATTATATGCCTATACTAGAAATGTCACTTGTTAAGCCTTTTGCTCAGTGAGGAATTGAATGTCTCAGGCTTGTGGGTCTCCTTGAAGGTAATGATAATTAATAATAATAATAATAATAGCTAACATTTATATGGCATTTTAAAGTTTGCAAATCACTTTTGTGTTATCTCATTTGATCCTCATAATAACCTTGGTGCAATTATTATCCCCATTTTACAAACAAGGAAACTGAGGCAAAAGCAGGTTAAGGGACTTGGGTCATATAGCTAAGCAGGTGTCTGAGGTAGGGTTTGAACTCAGGTCTTCCTGAGCCATCTAGTCACCTAAGGTAAGATTTAGTTCTTCACATCTTGGTTTTTGTTCTTAAGTGGTTTGCTTTTGAAATCTCTGCCTTGGTCACAGTGGATGCTGGCAGGGGAACCATTTCCAAATTTAGCCCTCAAGTAGCATTGATCAGACCCGTTGGGCAGTGCCAAGCTCCCCCACAGAATGTACACATGCTCTGTGAGGCAGAAGTGTGGGGTACAGGCTGGTGTCTCTGTGGTTCTCAGAGAGTCAATGACCATCTGTCTCTCATCTCTGTCTCTGCCTGGGATGTGTATGGGTTGATATTTATCCAGCTGGAACTTAGTGCTAGGTGCCCACTGTCAAATTCTGTCTACCTTATTTTTGAGGCACTTAGATGGTATTATGGAGACAAGGCTTGGACTTGGAGTCAGGAAGACCTGAGTATGAATTTTGATTTAGACATTTGCTAGCTGTGTGACCCTGGACAAATCACTTTACCTCTCCACCTCAATTTCCTCATCTGTAAAATGGGTATAATGATAGCATCTACCTCCCAGGGACATTGTGAGGATATAATGAGATAGCCTCTGTACAGAACACGGCAAACCTTCAAATGCTAATCATCATCTGTTTTGAGCTAACCATATGTCAGCAAGCTCAAGTCATGGAGCATGGAATAATGGAATCAGTGGGGACAGTCTGTACACAGAAGCAGACAAACATGACAGCATTAAAAAATACATTCCAAAGACAGCCCAATGCCTGATAAAACAATAAAACAGCTGCACAGGAGTCACAAGCTGACACCTTTCCTAGATCCTTGAAGTCTTTCAAATGTAGGCTCACCGGGAACTGAGGAATGCTAGGCACATACAGTTGGAGCCCTCCCTTGGCGGACAGAGTAGTGTAACGCTAGCATTCTCCCAGGATATGTGGCTCCCATTTCCAGGTGGACCAATCCTCAGGTGGCAATGTCAAAACTCTGGGGTGACACTATGCCTTGAACTCATGCCGTGGGTATGGACTCAGGGGAGCATGTTCTCCAGCTTATGATGTAAAACCTGTCTTTGATGTTTTGTCACATTTCAGGGATCTCTGCCCTCACTTGGGGGTAGCTAGCTTATTGCTAAGCAAGATGAGTGAACTTAGTGGCTGGTTCCAGTAAAGGGAAACCTGGTACCGAAATTTTCCCTAGACTGCCATGAGACTTTGCTCTTGAGTGAAGAGGAGAGTGAGGGAGGTGAGAGCTGGGCGGGACACCAGTCAGGCATGGGGTATGTCAGGTGTGCTACCCTGATGGGTAGCAGCTGTGAGGGGGGCACCAAAGAGCTCTCAGCCACCAACCCATCTTGCCTCACTTCCTTCTTTTCCCTTACTGTGGTCAGAGGACAGACATGGCTGAGGGGCAGGGCCTAGTATTGTCTTGCCTAAGAGGGTTTCTTCACTCACTGTTTCCCCTCTGCTGTGGTTGATGATGTTTGTCTCCCTGGTACCTCAAAGAATCTTAGACAAACCACCCAATTTTCCATATGGGGAAACTGAGCTCCAGAGAATGGAAGGAACTGATCCAAAGTCCTACAGTCAGTCAGCAGCAGAACCAGGACCAGATCCCAGCTCTTGACTTCTGATCCACGTTCTCTTTACTGAACTGTACTGCTTCTCAAGGGACATACTGTGTTCTTGGGCTGGACCTGGTTCTCCTAAGAATCTTTATGAGACCCTTAGAAAGGAGTTGTGGGGCAGCTAGGTAGTGCAGTGGATACAGCTCTGGAATCAGGAGGACCTGAGTTCAAATCCAACCTCAGATACTTACTAGCTGTGTGACCATGGGCAAGTCACTTAACCCCAATTCCCTCTGGAAATAAAAAGGACTTGATGAAAAACGCTATCTACCACCAGAAAAAGAACTGATGGAGTCTGAATGCAGATGGAAGCATACTATTTTTCATTTTTTTAAATTTTTTTCCCTTTGGATATGTGTCATCTTTCACAACATGACTAATATGATAATATGTTTTGCATGATTGATTATATATAACCTGTATCAAATTGCTTACTGTTTCAGGGAAGAGAAAGGTGAGGGAGGGAGAGAGAAAATTTAGAACTCAAAAAATTTTTAAAATGAATGTTAAGTTGTCATTTCATGTAATTGGGGAAAAATAAAATATTATTTTAAAAAAGGGCGGGAGAGCCATAAGCCTCTTTTAGAGCCACCTGACCTGAGGGCAAGTAGAAGGGAGGTCTCCTGCATTCAGAGACCAAGAGCCACAGAGAGGTGATGATAACAGCTATCATTCCAGTATCTCACACTGCCTGCTAGGCATCTTTGCCTGGATTAAGGTCTCAGTGGCACCTTAAACTCCATATGCTCAGAGCAGAACTCACCAGGTTCTCCCACTAAGCCTGTGCTTGACTTCCCTATTTCAGTTGAAAATACCACCATTTTTTTTTCATTTACTGAAGCTTCAAATCTCAGATGACATATTTTCTCCTCTCTGCATGCCCCCAATATTTGTTGATTCCATATTCATACCATCTCTCTTATCCATCCCTGCCTTTCCACAAACATGGACACCATTTTGGTTCAGTACCTCATCACTATTCTTGCCTAGATTATTATAAGAACTCTTAACTGGTCTTCTTGCTTGCTACCTTAGTCTCTTCTGTCCTGTCTGTTCTTCATACAACCAATAAAGTAAACTTTCTAATGCCCAAATATGGCCATACCACTACCCTGCTCAAAGTTCTTCAGTAAGATGTTACTGTCTCTGTATTAAAATACCAGCTCCAAAGATTGGCATTCAAGGTCTCCATTATTTGGCCCCAGTTTGATGCAGAATACAGGCATATATCCTGTCCCTTGTTTCCAAAACTATGTTTCCTTCATGCAGCCTGTGATTCCTGAAACTTTTTTTGACTGTCATGTGCTTTGTTGATTCATATTGAGCTTGCATTTCCCTGACATTTAAAAAATGAGCTCCCTAGCTATGCCCTCCCCATCTTGTACTTGTGAAGCTGATTTTTGAGTCCATTGAAGTTTTTATACTTATCTACATTAAATTTCCATTTTTTCCTGCCTTGCCTTTTTTACTTCTCTTTATATCTCACTCCTTTTATTCTTTCTGCCCTCAAGTCTTCCAAATCACCTTTGTGTTTCTTCTCCCCCACATTCAGGACTCTAAATCTATTATTCTGTAATCTTGGTTCCCTTCCCTTGCCTTGCCTTGCCTTGCCTTCCCTTGCCTTGCCTTCCCTTGCCTTGCCTTCCCTTGCCTTGCCTTCCCTTGCCTTGCCTTCCCTTGCCTTGCCTTCCCTTGCCTTGCCTTCCCTTGCCTTGCCTTCCCTTCCCTTGCCTTGCCTTCCCTTCCCTTCCCTTCCCTTCCCTTCCCTTCCCTTCCCTTCCCTTCCCTTCCCTTCCCTTCCCTTCCCTTCCCTTCCCTTCCCTTCCCTTCCCTTCCCTTCCCTTCCCTTCCCTTTTTCTTCTTTTCTTCACTCCTCCATTCTACCCAAACTCAGGTGCTACATCCTCCAGGGAACCTGTCTTGGCCCTTCCTCCTTTTCTTTCTGTGGGTCCTTTCCTCCAACCCCCAACCCTTCTCCTGCCTTCCAGGTCTTGCTTTCCCCTTCCAGATTTCCATTCTTCTCAGGTATATCCCAGACATAGGCTCTGCCCTTTCTCCCTGGGTTCCCCAACCATAATCTCTGCACTCTTCTTGTCACCGCTCCTTTTCTCATCGATTTACCTTCCATGACCTTCTGTGTTGGGGACACTGGGAAAACAGCTATGTCTTGTGTCAACTTAATGGAGGAAGTGAGACAGCTATTTTTAAGAGAAAATAAATGGATGAAAAGGAAAAGAACACCCAAAGCAGAACTTGTGGCAAGAACTGGAGCTTGAGAAGGAAGTAAAACCAGGGCCAGGAATGGATGTAGATTGTGATCGGTTCTAGTTTCTCTGCCCCATTTGTTGAGACAGACTAAGAGGGAAGAGAGAGATGCTAAAGGATATCTTTCTAATGAAGAGGAAATAGATGAGGCCATTACCAGTCCTACTGACTGCAGTGCCAATGATGGCTGATGATGGAGAGAGAAGAGAAAAGAACCCTGAGTGCATTAGTGCTGGGGCTAGTTCCCCCTGGCACTCTTAGATGGGTTGGGTCCATTTTGCCCTAACCCCTCTGTAGACTGGAGGCCTCAGCTGCTGGTGATCATAATGGGATGGCTGGTATGATAGCTCCTTCACTACCTCCCATCCCTGGCTTCTGTCTCAGGCTCCCGGTCATCTCCTGTGAGGTTCTGACCTTGGCCAGGCTCTGTTTTCTCGCACGATCTCCATTCAAAAGTTGGTTCCATCCTCTGCTGTGGTCTGGACATTGCCCAGTGGGATGTTGGTGGCCTTAGACCTCCTACACAGACCCTTTGCGCTGGCCCTCTGCGTTGGCCCTGTCTCATGTGGCTTTCAATGCTCTGGGGAGTACACAGCTGGATCCTACTCTAAATCTCCTTATTTGGGCATCTGTCTTTTTCCTAGGCTATGATAATTGTCTTCTGCCTGATTTTCATCTTGTCCCTGATCCCTTAGCTCTCCAATGCATCCTTCTTACCCTGCCCAAGTCATCTTCGTAACACATCATTCTGACTCTCAAAAATCTTCTATGGTTCCCATTGTCTACAGAGTAAAGTACAGAGTCTTGATCCTGGCATTTGAGGCCCTCCACAATTTGGCACCATCCTGATTTCCTAGTTCAGTCTCATACTTTCCCCTCCCCATACTTTCTGTGCCACCCAAATAGCCTCTGGAGTAGACGGCTCTACCTTGTTTGGGTAGACCATGCCCTGTGCATATGATGTCTTCTCTCTCTCTCTCTCTCTCTCTCTCTCTCTCTCTCTCTCTCTCTCTCTCTCTCTCTCTCTCTCTCTCCCTCTTGAATCCCTGTCCATCCTCAACTCTCATGTCATCATCTCCAAGAAGTTTTCTCTGGCCCTTCCATGCACCCTTATCAGTGAACTCCTTTGCCCTCATGCCTCACATGACACTTTTGCATCATTAGCCATATGGTTTTGATTCATTCACCATATAATTTGTGTAGTATAGACAAGCCTTTGTGTCTGATCCCTTCACCAGCCTGTAATTGCAGCTGAAAGTTCTATTTCCCCCAGTGGCACACACACACTGCCCCCAGGAAGATTCAATTAGTCACCGAATGAATGAAATTTAGAGAATCCACTCCAAATGTTTGCATTGACTATTTGTGCCTGACCTGTGGTAGAACATCCTAAGCTTGTATTGGTCTGATCAGCCACAGTTGAATGCACCATAACTTGATTCTGGTGTAGTGATATCATTTTGGTCTTCTTTGAGAAGGAAGGACAGAAAGTAACCAGATTGAATGAATGAGGTTGTAATGTTGTCTAGGCCAGTGGTGTCAAACTCAGATACAAAAAGGGACCACTAAACTGTACATAAGGATCCCTACAAGCCACATATTGACTTAGAAAACCACATATTAACCTTATCCATGTTTTATTGTATTTTATTTTGTTAAGTACTTCCCAATTACATTTTAATCTAGCTTGAGTTACACTTGGGGGTGTTGTTGGCAGCACATGGCTCCATGTATTGAACACTTCTGGTCTAGAGTGTCTAAGCTTATAACAGGAAGTGGGGTGGGTGGCTATCTGGCCTCTATTTCTACTGAGGATAAATTACACTTCCTATAGTTGATATGTTTCTACAAGTCTCTGCTGTGAAAAGCTGCCCTCTCCCCACAGTGGGCATGAATTTTATGTTTTTTTAAACTATTTATTTATTTACTATGTTTAGCCTTCTTTTTTCAGTTTATTATTTAATATATTTAGTTTTCAGCACTGATTTTCACAAGAGTTTGAATTTCAAATTTTCTCCCCATTTCTACCCTCCCCCCCACTCCAAGGTGGTGTATATTCTGGTTGCCTTGTTCCCCAGTCTGCCCTCCCTTCTGTCACCCCACTCCCCTCCCATCCCTTTTTCCCTTCCTTTCTTGTAGGGCAAGATAAATTTCTACGCCCCATTGCCTGTGTATGTTATTTTCTAGTTGCATGCAAAAAACTTTTATTTTTGTTTTTGAACATCTGTTTTTAAAACTTTGAGTTCCAAATTCTC
>JAQQSZ010013890.1:0-11651 GCA_028646595.1 Phalanger gymnotis
CATAAACAAACACTTTCAAAAAGGGACAGGGTCAAGGGAGAAAATTCAATAAAGGGGTATTGGTTAGGAAGAAGCAAAATACAGTCTTTCACAACCTGAGTATTGTGGAATGGTTATACATAATTATACGCATGTGGCCCATGATGAATTGCTTGACTTCTTAGGGAGGGAGGGTGGGTGGGAAGAGAAGAGGGGAGAGAATTTGGAACTCAAAGTTTTAAAAACACATGTTCAAAAACAACAAAAAAAGTTTTTTGCATGCAACTAAAAAATATGATACACAGGCAATGGGGTGTAGAAATTTATCTTGCCCTACAAGAAAGGAAGGGAAAAGTGGATGGGAGGGGAGCGGGGTGACAGAAGAGAGGGCTGACTGGGGAATAGGGCAACCAGAATATACGCCATCTTGGAGTGGGGAGGAGGGTAGAAATAGGGAGGAAATTTGTAATTCAAACTCTTGTGAAAATCAATGCTGAAAACTAAATATATTAAATAATTTTAAAAAAGGAACACAATTTTAACTGATGGTTCCTTAGCAAGTGGCTTCCCTCCAGCATGTTAAACTGTTTTCAAAAACAAAGAAATAATCTCCTTTTATGAAGTAAACATTGTTTTGATCTCTAGACTATGGAAGGATATGGTGAAAGATAGACAAATATTATTAAATGATTAAAATAATGAATAAAAATATATTCACAAAAGGCTTTAGTAGTGTATTCAAAAAGTATTAAGGATAAATGTCCAAGTTGCATATATTGTAGGAATGCAAGAATTGTTCGATTTAGTGGAAAAATTAGCCAGATAAATAATGTCTATAACTAAAAGAGGAAACATGGTTATATTGAGATAGATAAAAGCATTTGGTTAAACACAGTAACTATGTATGCTATGTTAATAAAAATGACAACAAAGAAAAAAAAGATAGCTATAGACTCCAACACATTTAGTTTAAGGGTCCTCTATAATCCTCCCCAGTGGTACTTAATAGGATCTTTCAGAAAGAGTAGCCAAGTTGTTCTTTCTTAGGGCCTTAGCTCTCAGGCCTGTAATTTTCCAGGAAGGAATAGAGCAAAAGTATTAGCCTTTCCCTTGGATAACTCTTTTAAGCTGTTTCCAATTGATGAGAGACATTGTCCTATCTTGTGGCTACTATTCAGCACATTTCTCAAATCTCTGTGGCCTGTGCCATAACAGACAATGACCATTTACCCAATTATCACCAAACATCTCTGGGATTCATAGTTACCCAGTCATTTTTTTTTAATTTTCAACTACAATGTTCTTCTATTGGTCTATGTAATTCATTGATTAGGGAAAAGGTACAGAGGTAATCTATGCCTTGGGTGATAATTCATAGTCTCCACTAGCCTTTTAGAATGCAAATGAATTCCTAAAATCTTCTAATCCATTTTAAGGTACAAATGTGACCACTAAAAGCTTTAAATCCTTTACAAAGTGTGGAATGATCAACTCATGTCTGAAAAGGGGCTCTGCCTTCCAAAGAGTAAATGCAATTGGAATGAAACATGCTCTTACATCTCATTATCTCTGTACTTGCCCTGAAAGACATGAAAAGTTTTAGAAATCTAAAAGAGGGAGCAGTAGCAGCAACAGTAGTAGTGGTAGCAGTAACAGTAGCCACAATAGCAACAGTGGTAGTAGTAGTAGTAGCAATATAACAGTAGCAACAGCTGTAGTAATAGCAGCAATAGAAGTAGTAGTAGTAGTAGTAGTAGTAGAAGTAGTAGTAGTAGTAGTAGCAGTAATAGTAGCAGTACTACCAGAGTTATCAGAAGTAGTAGTAGCACTAGAAGCAGCAATAGTAGTATCAGTAGTAGCAGCAAGACCAGAAGTAGTAATATCAGTTATAATAGCAGCAGCAGCAGTAGTAGTGGAAATAATAGTAGCAGTACTGCTAGCAGTATCAGTAGCAGCACTAGCAATAGCAGCAGCAACAGTAGTATCAGTAGTAGAACAAGAACAATATAAGTAGTAATAGCAGTTATAGCAATAGCAGCAGCAGCAGCAGTAGTGATAGAGTAATCCCTTCATTTTGTAAATAAGGACACTCAGCTGCAAAGAAAGGAACTGACTTATAGGCAGTAAGTGGCAGTAGTAGGCTCTTTTATTCCAGCACCAGTCCATGTTTTGGGTGCATAAGCAGCATAAAACCAACCCAGCCTGAACCCCCCCCCAAATAAAGAGGGCTCAGCACCTCTCAAACATCAGTGTGGCATCCCGGGTGATGGTTATCCATGGTAAATGCAGTAAGAGCACTGTGCCATGCCTCCCCAGCTGTACTCTATCTTTTCACATGGAGAAATGCATTATACCCATCAGCAAATGTCCTTTGATTCACACTTGGTTGTCACCAACAATTTCCTCTCCTTCAAATTGATCCTTAAATGCACAACCCCTCCCCACCTTGTAGCAGCAGTTTCAAGCTATATATACTCCCTGACATACAGTATTTATCAATAGTTTCCTTTTCCAGTGGCTACCATAAAAGTGAGAGCTATAGAGGAGATTTTCCCAGGCTGCAAAAAGCAGCTCCTGAATCTTACTACTTTTCCTGGCTTCTCAGTCCTTTAATCTTTAATTACAATTCTCTGACTAGAGGCCCAACCAGTACAACTGAGCACCATCTAAAATGGATTATTTATTTAACTTATTTTAGGGCTGACTATGGATTAGGCACAGCTTTGGAAAGTTCATAGATTAGAAAACACACAATTCCTTGTTCAAGAGCTTTATACTTTAGTCATTAGCCAATTAAATGCACGTCTCTTCTGCCCATACCTTGTTGCATGCTGCAATGGATATAAGGTGGTTAAAACATGATCTCTGCCCTTATAGAATTTACAAGCTGGAAAACCAGATCACTACCCTTTAGCACCCTGAAGAACATGAGATAGTACATAACCAAAGGCTAATTCCTAGAACTCAGATAATGCATGCCAGAGAACTTCTACTGATGAGGTCAATGTGGGCTGGAGATTTTACAAAGACTTGATAGAGCTCCATTTGCTCAAACTAATTGGTATCCAAACCTCCATTGTGTGTCCTCTTCAATCCATCTCCTATACAACTGCCAAAATAATTTCCCTAAAACAGTGGTAGGACAATGTCACACTCTGCTCATATTGACTCTCTCTAAGGCACAATATAAATTCATGAAGATAGGGCTTAGAAACCTGCATGATCTGGCTCAAAACCACGTTTCTTAAAATTTATACTACTTCTTTTCATTAAGAAAAAACAAAAGCCTCTCTTCCAGTCAAAAAGCATCACAAGTTGTTTTGCTATCTGAAAAATCATTGTCACTTGCACAATCTGTGCCTGTCCCATGTCTGAAATGTCTTCACTTCCCACCTCTGTCCCTTAGGAATCCTTGCGTCCCTTCAGAGTTCAGTTCAGGTATTGTTTCTAGTACTACAAGCATTTTATTAAACACTATCACATGTTAACATTTTTCCCAACTTTGAATTCTCTTGCATTTATTATTCCTGTATCCTCCAATAGCATATAAAGTCATTGAGGCCAGTGACTGTGCCTTGAACATACTGATTTATCTTGTATGGGACTAAACTAGGCCTTGAAGAATGAATGAAACTTAGGTAGAGAAATGGGATCTATCAAGTAAACAATATATGGAGATGCCCATCAATTGGGGATTGGCTGAACAAGTCATGGTACATGATTGTGATGGTTTACTATCATGCTATATGAAATGATGAGTAGGTTGCCTTCAGAAAAAACCTGGGAAGAATTACATGAACTGATGTAAAGTGAAGTGCGCAGAATCAGGAAAACATAGTAACAGCAGTACTGTATGATGATCAATTGTGAATGACTTAGCTATTCCCACCAGTGCAATGATCACAGACAATTCCAAAGGACTTATGATGAAAAATGCTTTCCACTTCCAGAGAAAGAACTGATGGAGTTTGAATGCAGATGGAAGCATATTTTTTAAACTGTCTTTTTTGTTGTTGTTTGTGTTTTCTTTTTCACAACATAACTAATATGGAAATAAGTTTTGCATGACTGCACATTTATGAGCTATATAAAATTTCTTTCTTTTTCAAGGAAAGAGGAGGAGAGGAAGAAACTTTGGATCTCAAAATTAAAAAAAAACAAACATTGAAATTGCTTTTATATGTATCTATATGTATATGTTTAAATAAATTAAAAAACAAACAGAATATTAAAATTGATTGAGTGGTGGAACTCCCTTACCTTGAAAAACACATCGCTGAAATTCTATCTTACTGACTTTTTTTTGCATCAAAACTATTTGTATATATGAAGAGGTGATCTTACTCTATATATCAAAGACAAGGTTGACCCTATTATTCATAAAGATTCTTAACTATACTTTATAACCTTTCTTAGTCATCCATCTTTTTGTAACAGCCTATACAAACACAAATTTTAATTGAAGTCAATGAAAATATATGGTTTAGTTCAGTCCAACAATTCCTCCCTCTTAAACCCATTCAAAATCAAATGACTAATTTTGTCATGTTTGCATAACCTTTGTTTGCATTATTAAATGTGTCTTAACCTTTACAGTACAAAGTTCTTGACCTGCGATATAGCTTGTTCATAAATTTATTTGACGATTGTATTTCAACATCGTTGAATTTATTTGTAATCCTATATTTTTTATGTGTTAAAAATTATTTTGAGAAGAGGTGCACAGGCTTTAGCAGCCAGCCAAAGGGGTTCCTGACATGAAGTTAAGAACCTCTGCTTTATTGGATTTCCTTCAAATATATCTAGTTGCAGTTAAACTCCTCATCACAAATCACAAAATATAATGCTACTCTTTCTAGGCAGACATGTACAATGGTAAATATACTGGTCCTGGAGTAAGCATATTTGAGGTTATATGCTAATCCTACTACCTGTCAGACATTAGGCAATTTACTTTATTCACAAAAAGAGGATGTTGAACTGATGATCCTTTGGGTAAAACTGCCAGTGCCAGAACAAGAACCAAGTATTAGAACCAGAACCCAAACCAGAAATTTGGGAACTAATGATGATTTACTGATATCCACAGAAAGTGAGTCTCATGCATACAGGCAGAGACTCCCCAAAGGAACAAAAGGCAACATTTATATAGATTTCAATTTAGGCAGGGGGTGAATTGGATAGGGGATACCTCAGGATAGGACAGAGTTTGTTGTGGGCCTAGTAACAGGAAAGGTTCTTCTTCAGCTTAGCTATCTCTTGTAATCCATGCCACACAGAGAGATAAAACTTTTTTTCCAAAACTTACTCTTACAGCAGAAAGGAAGGGGTAGACAGGAGGGAGTGGAGCATGGGGAGAGGGGAGAGGGTGCTTCAATTCAATCAAGGTCAGAGGCAAGATGGAGGAACTACAGACAAAATGGAGCTGCTTTAGTTTTCTCAGCTATCCAAATTCCCTGAGGTCTCATCTAGCTCTAAATCCTACCATCTTACGTCTTCAGGTTTTCATCAATGGCTGTTTTGTTCTGGGAAACACAAAGAAACAAAGAGGAAAAAAACTGCAGGAAAAGAAGATCTAGCTTTCTTTGGGGACAAGTTTCCTGGTTGTATCATTCTTACTTGCTCAGTTTCTTCCCTTGATATTGCCTTGTAAATCACAATCCCTCCTTGGTGTTTACACTCTTCAAATGCCATATGTCGCTCTCATTATTGTAACCTGCCTGGGGCTGTTATGACAAGTACCAGATACATGTAGAAATGGAATAGAATAAGAATGCTTGAGGACAGTTTCCCTATAGCTATTACTAGGTCATGATAAACATGTTAATTCTTTCAACCTACCCTCATAAAATCAGTTCCTTCAGCTTCCACTTAATCATTTTTGAGGTGACTGATCATCATTACCATTATCATCTGAAATCATTAACTGAATGCCTAATTGTGTTATATAAAGCCAATTTTATAAGTCCAGCTCCTCCTTACTCAGAAATTGCAGTTAAAAAGTCAGCACTAGCATGACTAAACCTGTTATTCAATTTAATTCCATTTAATGTAAGCCAATTCAGTATGCTTTATTGAGTTCATACTATTTGAAGAGTTAAATGTGCACAGGGAGAAGATGATGAATGAGATGCAGTTCTTGTCTCTCAATGTGCTTATAGTCTATTCATGATGACAAGATATGCATAAATAAATATGATTCAAAGCAGAATGAGAACTACTCTAAGGTGAAGGAAAAGCAAAATGCTTCAAGATCATAGCTAAAGGAGAGATTATTTCTACAATGATGGATCAATGAAGTTTTCATCAAAGCAGTGATATTTGAACTGGGATTTTATAGTGAGCAAAAGTAGAACTGTCAGGACAGGTAGGGAATTCTAATTGGAGGGCATTATACAGGCAAAGGCACAGGCATATGAAAGTATTCAATACATTTAAGAGATGGTCAGTTAATCCAATTTGGTCAGATAATAGAATAGATAGAAAAGTCGTTTGAAATAATGCAGATAAGGCAGATTGAGGTGAGCATTTTTTTTAAAAATAAAGAACTAGTGTGAAGTTAGAATAGAGTAATTATTTCAACTTTTTGACAGGGCTACAAGCACTTTTTTTGAAGGGAAGCAGTGAACAAAAATAAATACATTGGGTTGGGGGTGTTAGAAGTAATTGTAGAAGATTTTCATGCTGTTTCCTGCTACGATAAGACCAGATTAGTCAATGCTTCATAGATAGCAATCCAAGATGGCTTTCTGGAGGAGAGTAAATGGCAACGACTTTCTGACAAGTGAAGAGAGTCACAATGGTAGGTTATGATGGACAAAATATTTGAGGCATGTGGCATTCCAGGGTGTAATATTTTCATATCTTTGGATAATTAAGATGACCAAAACAAACGAAGTTCAGCGAAGTGGATTACTGTTTGTCTAGAGCTTCATCATGATTAAACTTCTAAGTTATTTTTGTCATACGTGAAATTTATTGTACTACTCCACAAAGTGTCAACAGGAAGTTTAAGAAATTGGCAAAATATTTAATAGAAGCTTGTGAATTGATTTTTAAAAATTATTTCAGATGACTTACATACTTGTGACAGAACGAGTCCAATAATGATCACTATAGCACCCAATTACCAGATAAATATTCAGCTTGAAAGTAGTAGATTTTTAAAAGCTACAAAAATATGTTGTCATTATGCCAAATACCTGTGGGAAAAATGAAAAGATTTGGTCAATTATCTGAGTAGCCCAAAATATCCAGATGTTCTTATTGAATACTTTTATTTGGATACTTTACTTATTACATAAATGTGCTATATTATGGTGTTCCTTAATATCCATGAGGAGGAAGAAAGAAAACAAACTAAGAAGAATTCTTAGAAATTTAGAAATGAGAAGGTAACCCCTCCAAAAAGTAAAAAATGCTAATTTTTAATCTATTAGAATAATAATATTAAAACTGATCGAGATTCCCAATTAAATTAAAGTTTATAAGCATAAGAAAACATACAAAAGTGAGTCACTTGTCCATACCTTTCTTTAGAAATTAAATTGCCATGTTCATTATTATGCAAAGTTGATACTGAGTTATGCCTAGTTAAGTTCTAATCGGTGAATTATGACAAATTGTAAAAAAAAATGGGGGAGGCTCCTAAAAGGATACTCTTTTAAGGATCAACTGGGCTTGGAGAGGACCATTACAGAAGGATGACCACAAGGCATTTATTTGTTGTTTTATTAACTGCTATAACACATTAACCTTTTTGGATTGGTGAAAGGAGTGACCATACAGCCATCATGGAACTCTTGAATTCTGAAGTAATGAAATATTAATACCTAAGATCTACATATTCGAGAGAGAGGTTATGCAAAGAAGATTGGAGAGTAGTATTATCAGAAATTTATGTAGTTTTCCTCATCTGTAAAAGGATAGAGTTGGGAAACTGTAAGGGCAAGCAAAGTGAATTTTTTTTCTTTTGGAGTTAAGTTTCTGTAACACATTAAGTGCTCAATGTAAGGTTGATTTAATTAATTAACCATTAATCCAATTATGTGCTGACATCCAAGCTTCTTAGCACTAGGCTAATCAAGTGCCTTTGATTGAGTCTTGCCTTTGAACCAAGAGTCTTTGATTGGAAACAGTGATTGAATCAAGAGACTTTGATTGGAAACAATATATATTGTATTTCCTGGAGGGAGAATTGGGTGAAGAGAGAAACAAAGCTGAGAGAGAGAAGCAAGCATGAGCAGGCTAGGAGAACTTGATTGTGGGGAGGCCTAACAGGAAGAAGGTTTTTGATGCCAGCAATTTGTCTGTTGGTCCGTGTTGATTTCTTAGGCAGAAGTCCTGTCTGTTGGTCTGTATCAATTTTTCAGACAGAAGTCCTGTCTTTTGGTCTGTGTCAATTTCTCAGACAGAAGCCCTTTCTCTTGATCTGCATTAATTTCTCAGTCAAAAGTCCTGCCTATTGGTCTTTATGAGTGAATTGAGATGATGGTGCTGGCAACGTATGTAAATATTGTCATAGCTTTGTTAAGCTTTGTTCTCCTAGAAACAGGGGCTGTAGGCAGGAGCCCCTGCAGCCTGCTGCCAGGAAGGAGCAAGAAGAGCTTGGAGTGGAGCAGTCCTGTGATCTGAGAGAAGGAGCAGGAGGAGAGAGCTGCTTACATGTGAACCCAGGTGAGAGTCAGGACATTCAGCCCATGGAGGAAGAGCCTCAGGACTTAGAAATCAACCTAGAGTCAAGATAAAAGAGGACTTAACTTGGGCACTCTTTATTGATTGAAGAGATTATAACTTGCTGTAACCTAGGGGCGGATGGTGTTTGTATTTTCTGCTACCCCTTATGGATGATATGTTGTGCTGAGGAAGACTCTGGCCTGGGATCCCCTGTTTGTGCAAATAAATATTTTGGGGATGCAATGACATATGCAATGTGTCATATGACATACTGAGTGTTATGAGATATATATTGAATGATATGTTTTGCTTAAAGATATTCCTGTGAATGTTATGATTTAGTTTATTGAACAATGTTTAGTTCTGAATAGAGTTCATTATACTATGCGATTAAACCCTTAAATTGTTCATATCAACAATCCTCAGGTATGCTGCTGTGATTGGCTTTACAGAAAGCTAAGCTATGAGATCCATTCCAAGTTTAATATGCTATAATTATATATACTTCTCTAGATGTAATTAGTAATAGAAGTATGTTCTTAAAAATATTAGATAACTTATAAAAGGAAACCTTTTGAAGTCTAACACAAGGGTGGGAAATGCAATTAAATTCTTCTAAATCATTATTGGCCACCTATTATGAACTCAACTCTGCCCTAGTCACTGCAGAAGGATGCCAATGCTCACATATAGTTAAAATTTATTTGATGAGAACAAACCATGGAAACGTGAAATATTTAAGGAACATCACAAGTTTGCCTATGAGCAAGTGCTAGAGTGAATGATGTAAACATTAAAAGCCATAGGAATCAAGACAAGGAATATATCTACTTAGGCTAAAATCAGTGTGGAAGTCTTCATGGAAGAAACGAGACTTCGGAGTACATTGAGGCACAAATTTGGTTAAACAGGGAGGAGGACAGAAGGCTTCTCTCTTTTGTTATTGTTACTGTAATGACCATTGTTGTCTAGTCATTTCAGGCATGTCTGATTCTTTATGACCCCATTTGGGATCTTCTTGGCAAACATACTGGAGTAGTTTACTATTTTCTTTTCCATCTCATTTTACAGATGAGAAAACTGAGATAAACAGGGTTAAGTGACTTGCCCAGGGTCACAGAGCTAATAATTATCTGAGCACAGATATGAACTCAGGAAGATGAATGTTTTTGACTCAAGCCTGGCACTCTATCTACTGTACCACCCAGTTGTCTATTATTTTGTACTGTCATTTCAGTGGTGTCTGATCCTTCATGATCCCATTGGAGGTTTTCTTAGCAAAGATATTGGAATGGTTTCCCATTTCCTTCTCTAGTGGATTTAGTGGACCCATTTTATCAGGCAATCAGAAGTTGAGTTGCCCAAGGTCACCAAGCTAGGAAGTTCTGAGTTGGGATTTGAACTCGGATCTTCTTGATTCTAGGCCCAGGGCTTTATCCACTCAGCCACAAGCAGCCTCTATACCTGTGTGGGTGTGAGTGTGTGTGTTTGTGTATCACACACACACACACTCACACACATCCATTCCAAATTAATAATTGGTAAACATACTGAATAGTTACAAAAAAACAGGCACAGAGTTAGTTACTAAATCAGAATTTAGGATTATCAGATTTCTATGTACTCTGTAATAGTGGAAAACATGCTTCCCTGTCAGTACTCCTTCAATCCTCCTACTCCTTCAAAACTGCACACACACACACACACACACACACACACACACACACACACTACAAAACTGGAATTTTTAACTCCTATCTATTATTTTACTACCAAGATTCACTAATAACTCAAGTAAATCTGAGCTCTCCTCAAATCTCAAAACCCTTTTTTTTCATTTCCGAAACTTAGTGAGAGGACAATGTTAGGTTGAAGGACAAACAAAAAGGAAAAAGGTACATGTTTGCCATGATTCTTATGGCTGAACATATGGCATCGTTGATATTATCAGCCTATCTGCACAAGTGTCTGATATCGAAATGTAAATGTGTTAAGGATAATGAATGGTTTAACAATGTGTCTATCATATACAGACATGTGACCATATTAAGGGGGCAGTCCTTCTAGTGAGCCCAAGACTTCTCATGTTTCAAAATTTTACTCATGTGGATTGGCATCGGCAATGAGGAATGTCAGGACATGGTCAGGAAAGTGAAATAGGAACTAGCTTTTATGCAGGTAACCTAAGTTTGACCATCTGCCAAAGAAAGAGAGCATTTGACAGTACCTCGCATGGTGTCTGAACTGATGTAAACTGCAATATTAATGGATAGGAAAGTTATTCCCATTAAGCAAAAATACATTAGCAATAAACCCCTTTAGTCAGAAAAACAATATCAAACTGGGAGCAGAAGACCAACAGGATTGCTGGCCAAAAGAGTTACTATTTACATTCACTCCGAGCCAGCAGGTCCCCCCAAAAAAATTAAGTGGTATTTGGATAGGGCAGGGACCTATTGGTGTCTAATCAATGAGATCCAGAGCAAATTGAGTTTAAAGCTTGGTCTTTGAATAAGAAATCTAGCCAGTGAAACCCAAGATAATTAAGTAGATTTTGGCTGTCAAAATTTACCTTCCTTTGGGCAGAACACCCTCAGGTAAGGGTATAATACGAGAGGAAAGGAGAGGAGATCAGAGGAGAAGAGAGGAAAGGAGAGTTTTTATATCCATATACGTACATATGTGTATACATATAGACATTCATACACATGTATGCACATGTATAATATGTCGATGTACATGTGTATGTGTATATGTATGTATGTGTATGTATGTATATGTATGTATATGTATGTATGTGTACGTGTGTAAATATATACAGAATATATTAAAAATGAATACGAGAAGATGGCAGCTGGGAAGCAGTGACTGGCATGAGCTCCCCACCAAGTCCCTCCAAAAACCTATAAAACAATGGCTCTGAACCAATTCTAGAGCTGGAACCCACAAAGTGGCAGAGGGAAGCAGGGCCCCAGCCCAGGACAGCCTGGATGGTC
>JAQQSZ010013891.1:0-11651 GCA_028646595.1 Phalanger gymnotis
GATAGGATAGGACGGAGGGAAATATAGTTAGTCTTTCACAACATGAGTATTGTGGAAGGGTTTTGCATAATGATACACATGTGGCCTGTGTTGAATTGCTTGCCTTCTTAGGGAGGGTAGGGAGCGAGGAAAGAGGGGAGAGAATTTGGAACTCAAAGTTTTAAAAGAAGATGTTCAAAAAAAAGTTTTTGCATGCAACTAGAAAATAAGATATACAGGCAATGGGGCATCAATATCTATCTTGCCCTACAAGAAAGTAAGGGAAAAGGGGATGAGGGGGAATGGGGTGACAGAAGGGAGGGCTGACTGGGGAATGGGACAACCAGAATATATGCCATCTTGGAGTGAGGGGAGGGCAGAAATGGGGACAAAATTGTAATTCAAACTCTTGTGAAAATTAATGCTGAAAACTAAAAATATTAAATAAATTTAAAAACATGTAATTGGGAAATACTTAACAAAATAAATAAAAACACAGTAGAATATAAAAAAAAACAAAATTAAGGATAAGAAGAGAAGAGATTTAGGAGAAGAGGCCATTCCAGGTGTGAAAAGCAATTGGACCAGTATGATAGATTCAGTACCCACCAAAGTGGGTACCCACCCCTTTTCCAAGGAGATTTGGCTAGTTTTTTTTCCCATAAAGGGCAGGGAAGCTGTCCCTAAGACTTGATTGGCACAGAGGACTTAGGCTCGAACTGTCAAGCTATTAAAGTAGTTCCATGTTGGCCTCCAGCCATGTGGAGGTGACCTCTTGTTCACAGGGTAGTGTGATCCTGGACAAGTCATTTAACCTCAGTTTCCTACTTTGTAAAATGGGGACAATAATAGAACCTATATCACCGGGATATTGTGAGGATAAAATGCTATAATAGTCATAAGGTACTTAGCACAGTTCCCAGAATGTGGTAGGCACTTAATAAATGTTTGTTTTTTTCCTAAAGGCATAAAAAGCCCTTCTATATAGAATGTGGCCTTTCAGACTCATGAGGCCACTAGAGTCACCATACCTTCTCCTAATCTGACTTATTTCCACATGAAGATATAGGATGCCTTGTTTTTACAAGACAACTGCATTCTTACTGAGCATCTCTTCTATGTTATGGCTAATTAAACATCATTTTGTTAACTGTTAAAAAAAAAGAATTTGGATGCTATACCATTTGGCGTATGTATCTTTAGTATTGATATTATTTCATTGCCTATGGTACCTTTTCCAAAGTGTAGTTTCCTTGCTTATCTCTTTTATTTAGATCTATTTTTGCTTTTGTTTTGTCTGAGCCCATGATTACTACCTATGGTTTTTTTTTTTTACTTTAGCTGAAGCATAATAGATTCTCTAGAATTTGGCTATAATATTGCTGGGAGTTTTCATTCTGGGATCTCTTTCAGTTGGTGATCAGGGGATTCTTTCAATTTCTATTTTACCCCCTGGTTCTAGGATATCAGGGAAGTTTTCCTTGATAATTTCTTGAAATATACTGTCTAGGCTCTTTCTTTTTCAAATTATGGCTTTTTGGCAGTCTGATAATTCTTAAATCATTTCCCTCTGATCTATTTTCCAGGTTAGCTGTTTTTCCAGTGAGATATTTCACATTTTCTTCTATTTTTCATGCTTTTGATTTTGTTTTATTGTTTTTTGATATCTCTTGGAGTCATTAGCTTCCTCTTGCCCAATTCTAATGTTTAAGGAATTAATTTATTCAGTGAGCTTTTGTACATCCTTTTCCATTTGACCAATTCTGCTTTTTAAGGAATTCTTCCCTTCAATGGATTTTTGTGCCCCTTTTACCACTGGGCCTATTCTGTTTCTAGAGGTATTATTTTCTGAAGCACTTTTTGTGCCTCTTTTATCAACCTACTGACTCTTTTTTTGTGATTTTTTTTTGCAACATTCTCATTTATTTTTCCTCTGTCTCTCTTATTTGATCTTTAAAATCATTTGTGAGCTCTTCTAGGAATTTGGGGGGGGCTTAGACGAATTCACATTTTTCTTTGGGGCTTTGCATATAGCTGTTTTGACATTGTTGTTTTCTTCTGAGTTTGTGTTTTGATCTTTTCTATCACTATAGTAACTTTCTATGTTCAGGGTCTTTTTTTGTTGTTTGCTTATTTTCCCAGTCTGTTTCTTGATTTTTAACTTTATGTCAAAGTTGGGCTCTGCTCCTGGGGAAGAGGAGGCACTGTTCCAAGCTTCAAGTTTTTCATACTGCTATTTTCAGAGCTAGTTCTGGGGGGTCTGTAAATTTTCAGTTCTTGCAAGATGGTAAGATCTAAGGAGAAGTGTGGTCACTACTCTCCTGGCCTGTGCTCTGGACTGTGAGTGAACATACATACTCTTTTCTGCCCTCGAACTCTGGCCAGGGTCCCCATTCTTGCTAGTGCTCTTCCTTACCCTGAGCCTGGAACCTGGAACCATGTATGAGCAATGTAACAGATGCTCTCATTGCCAGCAAATGATCCCCTGTAATTTCCTTTTGACTGCTTGTCCAACCCCCTTACCATCTGTGAGATGAGAGCTATGAAAGCCACAATCTTCAATTTCGTTGCCTCCAAGGCCTCCTGTTGCCTGTTTAGGGCACAGTTTCTGCCGGTATGGCCTATGCTGAACTGTGTACCCCTCCCACTCAAGTGAGATAGACCATTCCTGCTTACCTTTTACGATTTCTTGGGCTGAGAAATTGTTTCACCCCATCCTTTTGTTCTGCTGCTTCAGAATTTGTTTTGAGGAGTTACTTTAGCATTGTTTGGAGGGGGACTTGAGAAAGCTGAGATAAGAGTCCCTGCCTTTATTCTGCCATGTTGGCTCCACCCCTCCACAGTATTTTTAAGTCTGAAGAACCCCAACTCTAGGAACCCTTAGCTGCCTCCCACACAAAGCCTTTTCTGACACCTCAGTTCATATTTCTTTCCTTTCTTCTTGCCAGAAAACCATGAAGAAATAGGACTGCACTAGGAAGATGTCAATTTTCCTTGGAACTACATATAGCCTTGGATAAGTAATATGGGGAGCAGGCAAGGCCAAGCTCAGTTTAGATGTAGTTGGGCCTGGCAACAACAAAGAATGTTTTTGCCTGGGATAATAGCAAGAGAATGAAAAAGTCTCTTTTCTGCCTCTCATTCACTATGTGATGCTGAGCAAGTCGTTGTATTTCTCTAGGACTCATTTTCCTCCTTTGTAGAATCTGAGGGTTTTGCTAGATGACCTCTAAGTTTGCCTCCAGCTCTACCATTTTATGCTTCTTCGGGTTCAGGTTCTAAAATGAAGAACCCATCTAAAATAACAGCTTTCTTTATGGAACAGCAAAGATGGGAACACCTGCACTATACCTACACATTAATCTCACAGAGTAGAAGTAATAGTAGTCCTAGGTGATGGATTTGCTAATTGTATTGACATTATCATTAAATAATATTTTTATATAATTCAGTATTTCCAATGAATGAATTCCCTTACTGATAAGGTTAATCCTTCCATTGAGGCAATTCCCCCACCCCTCTACACCATCTCATCCTGGGATATTCCTATCCACACATGTGCATAAATTTTCCATAGAGCATCTACCTAAGTAACCTGAAACCTTCCTCTTTGTTACCTCTGAGATACCATTCTAGTGCTCAGGCTACAATCCGTTATCCTTCACTGTCCTTGACCTAGTTTAAATCCCTTTACAATCTGGTTCCTTCCTACCTTTCTAGGCTTCTTTCATCTAACTCCCCTTCATATACTCTGTGATCTCGTGACACTGGCCTCCTTGCTGTTCTTCTCAAACAACGCTGCATCTCCTGACTCAAGGAATTGTTTTTTTTTTTACTCCAGGAATTAAACACTCTCTTCTCTCCTCTCTGCCTCCTCACTTCCCTGGCTTCCTTCGTATCTCAATTAAAGCTATACCTACTGCAAGAAGCCTTTCCCAGCCTTCCTTAATCTTAGTGCTTCCCTTGAGATCACCTCCAATTTAACTTTAGACAGCTAGGTGGCACAGTGAACAGAGCACTGGGCCTAGAGTATGCATGCCATAACCTTAGAAATATGCATTCTTCATCCACTTGCTTTTTCCTGAATAGAGGCTAGGCCAATCAGTTTAGTGTTACTGTAGTATTCCCTGCCTCAGTGCAATCAGGGCAATGTCCTAGAAACAGAAACATATGGAGAAACTCATTATCAATGGAGAAACTAATATACAGATGGAAACATGTAATGCATCTGTTATTTACATACTCTATAGACTATTGCCTAGTATATGCACATATATTAAGGACTGTGTTATACACTCAGTCTATAGACTTAGGCTTATATGATAGTAAGTTTTTTGGTTTTTTGTCATTTGGGAGGGCTTGGTTTGCAAAGTTAGCAGGGGAGAAATAAATATCTTAGTATGTTTGAATGATATTTTAAAGGAAGAAGGTAGGAACCAGAATTGGCTTTGCTGAAACAACGAGCAGGTCAAAATTTCTAAACCGCATCTTGATGTCTATGTCTGACTGATCAAGATTAGTCTTTTTCTTCTCTTTTCCACTGGCTTCTCATGAACAGTGGTTACAAGGTATGAACCTCTTGGCTTCTCTCCAGGAAAATGGAATTCTAAATTATTTTCATTGGATAGGGCCTTATTGAAGAAGTATGCTGTTCCCCAGGTCACTGAGGTGAAGGTGCTGTGTTTTGTACAGTTTGATGCTGCCACCACCCTACCATCAGTAGGATGTGAGATCTCAGCTGTTTGGGATTTATTTTTTTTGAAGTAGCAATGGTCTATGTTGACCCATCCATATACTTTCACCCAATCCCTGTGACCAATGGCACACATTTGTAAGATGGCTGGCTGAGGATGAGGGACTGTAATCCTAGAAGGGAATTTTTCTCTTCATGAAGCTAATTGGCCATACAGGATGGAAGCCATGACCCTAGCCTCATTAGCCACGTGTTTAGACCAGCTGAGCTAGCTGGCTGTAAGTCACTAGGGTACCATGTAGGAAATTACCATTCTAGTGCTCTACACCACCCCAGTGACCTTAGCTAATGAATCTCCTGTGGTGACTAATGGACGCTTGGGGAGTATGTAACCCCACTGGCATATAAGACCTAATGATATATTGAAGTTTTAACACAGTGAAAGCCAATGGAGGCAATTAGGACTAAGGGGGCCTTGGAAGAAACTATCAGAAAGGGTTAAGCTTCTAGAAAGAGAATTGAAGCAGTCAACAGTCAGTCCTACTCCCTTTCCCTAGACACCGTGCAGTTTACAAGGTCTAGAGTGAGGAGCAAGGTAGAGAGCTTTCCTTTATGGGTACTTATATGTGGATATAAAGGCAGCACAGCACAGTATCTCATGAGGTCGTTGTGAGGAACAAATGAGCTAACATCTATAAGGCTCTTTGCAAAACTTCAAGTATTTTGTAACAGCATCCTTCTGCTTACTCAGGTCCGCCATCTTGGAGTAATCCTTGGCTCATCTCTTGCCTTCATTCCCCATGTCCCTTTCATTACAAAGTCTTGTCGTTTCTGTGTCCACGACATCTACATCTGCTCCCTTTTCTCTATTCATTGGTCGCCATGGTAGTTTAGGCTTTCATCATTTCTCTCCAAGACTCTAGAAATACCTTCCTAACTGGTCTCCTCTGCTCCAGTTTCCAGCTCCCGTTCCAATTCACTCTCCACACAATTGCCAAATTGATACTGCTAAAATGCAGATCTGATCATGCCATTTCCTTAGAAATCCTCGAGGTCTCCCATGTCTTCTTATACCTTATATCCTCCCCCCAACATACTCTGAAATCCAATGACACTGGCTTCTTTGCTGTTCCTCCCTCTCCCTTTCTGATGTGGGGCATTTTCACTGCATGTCCCCCAGGCCTAGAATTCTCTCCCTCCTCATCTCCATCTCTTTGACTGATTCAAGGTCCAGCTACACTCCCACCTTCTCCTGACTTTCCCCATCCCCCTTGATGCTAGTGTCTTCCCTCTGTTGATTGTCTCCAATTCATCCTGTGTGTATGTGTGTGTGTGTGTGTGTGTGTGTGTGTGTGTGTGTGTGTGTGTGTACATAATCTTATTTGTACATAGATCTTTGCATGTTGTCCCCTCCATTAGACTAAGCTCCTTGAGATCAGGGCCTATCTCTTGCCTTTCTTTCTATCCTCAACACTTAATAATTGTTGATGCTAAGATACTAAGTCTCTGGTGCATTATTGACTGACTAGGAAAAAAATACAAAATTCTCCATCTTGTACTCAAAGTCTTTCACAGTAGAGCTCCCCCTACCTACCTATCTACCTTTCCAGTCTCATTTCATAATACTCACCACCATACTCTCCATTCCTGTCGATGTGACCTCCTATCTGTTCCCCATAGGTGATATTACATCCTCCTCCACCAGGCCTTTGCACAGGCTGTGCCTCATCCTTAGAATGCCCTCCCTCCTTTCCTCCTCAATCCCTAGCTTCTCACAAAGCACAACTCAAGTTCTAGCTCTTGCACAAGGCCTCTCCTGACTCTCTCACTCATGAGGGTTCTTTACCTCTTAAAAAATAACTTTATATTCTATTGTACATACTTTGTATACTTGCTTATCTCAGGTACATGTTGTGTCCGCCAGTAGAAGAGAAGCTCCTTAAGGACACTGGCCATTAAATTTTTGTCTTTGTATTCCTAGAACCTAGCACTGGCACCTTGCACACATGGCAGGCATATAATATAAATGGCTCATGAATTAGAGTAGAAAGAGGATTCTACAGAGTGAGTCAGGAGAGTGGAATGCCCAATTCTGGGCGGTGACTTGCCAGCCTTCTTTTCTTGGACAAGAGGGCACATGTGACCCACAGACCCTGGACAGGGAGAGCCATTGGGACGCCCCTGTGGTAACCTGAGCCTCCGTTTCTTCACTCATAGGGATAATAATACTTGCATTATCTTCCTCCTGGGGTCGTTGTGAGGATGAAATGGGGTTATGTATATAAAGCCTGACGTATTGCTATAGGATCTTTCAACAGAAGCATTAGCCCTGTTTCCCAAGGTAGAAACTAAGGTTAAAGATCCTACGACTATCACACAGTTTAGTCAGTAGTATGGCCTGGATAGTCTTATTCCTAGCTCCTTAGCTGTTTTTTGTTTTTGGTTCACTCCACCTGTCCCCCCAGGAATAGTGAAGCTGCACCAACATTATCTAGCAGTTATCACAAGAGAAAGATTTGTGTACTAACAGCAACATTTTAGTTGTTTATTGTCGTTTCAGATCTGATGGAAAAAACTCCCTCTGTCAATGCAAACCTCAAACTTAGTCATCTCAAGGAGTTGTCTGGGGTACTGAGAGGTTGAGAGTGTTAAGGATCTCTCGGTAAGTATGTGTTAGGGGTGAGATCTGAACCTACATCTTCCTAGCTCCCAGACTTTCTATTCACCATGATGTCTCTCAATAATAGTAGTGATGGTGTATACATAAAGGCATATTATTTTATGTTTTTAACATTACATTCCTCACAACAGCCTTATGAGGCTGATAGCACAGGCATTATTATCAGAATCATTTTTCAGATAAGGACACCGAGGCTGAGAAAGGCTAAGTGATGCCTTTCCATGGTCATGCACACATTGTCAGAACTGGGGCCTCCTACTTCTAGGTCCAGTGTTCTTCATATCAAGACATGTTCTCAAAAAATTACCTTTTAGTACCCATGGAGACTAAGGAAGGGGGCTAGCCATACAGCTCCCCATTCACCATGCCTGGGGCCTCCCAAGAGCTCCTTGAATCAAATAAAATCATTGTAAAGGGAGAGAAGGTGGAAGAGGGAGGTTGAGAAAATTATTTAAGAAAATTAAGAATAATGGGGTGGCTAGGTGTGCCGTGCATAGAACACTGGGCCTAGAGCCAAGAAGAATCCAGCCTCAGACACTTACTAGCTAGGCAACCCTGGGCAAGTCATTTAACTCTATTTACCTCGGTTCCTCATCTGTAAAATGGGGACATACTGGAGAAGGAAATGACAAACCACTCCACTATCTTTGCCAAGAAGATGCCATGGACAAGTCCATAGGTCACGAAGAGACTGATTATTACTGAACAATACACAATAGACTTGAAAAGCAGCATCAGGGAGAACTTCATTTTATTCCCAGCTTCCCTTTAACCAGTTCTAGAACCTTAGCCAATATATGAATATCTACCTGTAACTTTTAGTCTTAGAAAATTGCCTGAGACTCAAAAAACTAAGCGTTGGCTCATGTTAACATGGTTTTAGAAGCGACACTTGAAGCCAGATCTTCTGGCCTCTAAATCTAGCAAACTGCCCACCGTGGCATGTTGCCTTTCATTGTAATCAATCATTTAGATTAATACACTTTCAGTAAGACAAACAGAATTATGTGGGAGGGGGTAAGTGGTGGGAATGACTGCGTCCTTACCTCCCACGGATCTCCGTTCTGCTCACTTTGCCATGTATTTCTACGATAGCCCTGGGAAAGGGGGATGTGATGAATCTTGAATCAGAGAATGTTAGGAATGGAAGAAGGAAGGTGTTGGAGCCAGCTTGTATCAGCTCAAGAGAGCTGATTGTTAAATTTTCAGTATGAGCATGTACACCTCAGAAATCGGCAAATGATAGCAGGCAGGGCTTGATTTACTATTTTGTTGATTGTCTAGACTTAAGAAAGTTATAGAGAAAATGTTAATAATGCAGATTAAATTTAAATGTATATTGGGGGCAGGATCTGGGGTTAGTGATAGTGACAAAAAATTAAAGTGTCCATTAAAAAATTTCATTCTAAAAACACACAGAAGATAGCAGAAGGAAGTTCAGAAGGAGATACAGACAAGCAGGGCAGTATTGGTGCTATATTGTTGAATGGCATGTACTTTTAAATAGACAAGCTGTATGTAGTCAAGTTTCACTGTTTCATTTATAACCATTTTTTTGTTCTTTAGATACGGAAATGTTCGTGTTTGTTGGTGTTTGTCAACATCATAATAAAAAAGGAAACTTAAAAAGTCTGTGTTAGACCCACTGAGCTTGGACAGATAGAATTATGGGACCTGCCATTGTCCAGAAAGGCGTAAAATGTGGGTAAACTTTGTGTTCTGGTTTTGGTGAAGCATAAAGGGCTCATGTTCTTACAGGTGACTTAATCCTCTTTTTCAAGGTAACTGAGAAAGTATGCTAACAATAGAAGAGGTGGTTTTCCAAAAACTAAGATAAAGCAGTCTCTGATACAAGGACTGCAAACAGACTCACCTGCCATTACACACCTAATAGACTTTGGTCTCCCCAAGGTCATGTACCATTTTACTTTAAAACAAATACCACAAAGAACCTCTTCCCCTCTGGGAGGGGGGTGGGCAGTGAATATAGCACAGGTTCTTGCAGAACCTGTTCTGGTCCCAGAAGAAAGTGGCAGGCTGTTTTGTTACTTGGTTCTGGGGAATCAAAGCTTAGTGCAGTGTCTTTTTTTTTTTAAAAAAATGAAGCAATAAGTGAAAAATTCTGTCCTTAGGCCTTGTGTACCACTATGACCATTGTAATAGTGGATACTTGTATAGCTCAAGATTGGCAAAGTCCTCTGCAAACACTTAAGTATGGTATCTTCTTTGGGATTCACAAGACTGTGGCGTAGTTGTTATTTTATTTTGCAGGTGAGAAAGCTGAGGCTCAGAGGGATCATGACATACCTATGGTGACAGTTACTTGAACCCGAGCTTTCCCAACTCCAAATTCAACACTCTTGCCAGTATGTCAAGCAAAGCCTCGATTGAAAGAACACTGAACTGATGAACTGAAAGCATGAGACTTGGGATCTTGCCCTGGTTTTACACTAACTCACTGTGTTTGAAAGGTCTAGGTGTTCACCTTAGGCGAGTCACTCCAGCTCATGAAACCTCAGCTTTTTTATCAGTGAGATTCCATCTTCTCTGAGGCGTCTCCTTGGAGGTATCTTTAATTGCTTTAAAAGATGTTCCTATGACTCTACGGAAAGAAAGCATGGGGCTGGTATCCTAAGAGAGGGACCCAGTGAACAAAGTGTAAAACCAAGTCCTAGGAAAACTGTTCTCTGAGAAATCAATAGTTTCTTTCCAATGCCTTCCTCCAGCAGCAAGTATATACACACACTGTTTATGCATCAACTGATTGCCAAAGGCAGGGCCGGGCTTACTTAGCTGGCTTCCCCCAGCTTCAAATTAAGTTCAATATTGATAAGAAATGTTTATGTAGTCACTTGGGCTGATTATATCTTGCTTTTCCTTTATTGCCTCAGTCCAGGCTAGTAAATGTTCAGCAGTAAATAGCTGCAGTGATTAGTCTAACCCAGACTCCATCACCTCTGGGACATCCCTATAGTCATTACCCTTTAGCCAAGTGCCACCTTGTGGTGATGGAGCAGATTTTAAAATGCTTTATTTGAAATAAGCCATAGCTGAATACAAGCAAAAGATACCTTCCTTCCATGGCTGTCCCAGCTTAGTGAGAGAAGAAAGAAGGGGCCAATGTATTACATTCCAGTTTTCTACATCACCATCCTTCCCCCTTTGTTTAAAGTTACATTGATGCCTCTTGTCTTTTCCACCACAGACATTTTCCAATATCCCTCCCAAAGTAAATAGAACCTTCCCTGTCACAAAGAAAAAGTTAATACTAACCAATATAACCACCATTTCCGACAAAATGTGCAACATTAAACACGCATAGTTCCCCATCTATCTACCTAGAGAAGGGAAATATATTTGATCATCTATACTGTGGGAGAAATATTGGTCACTGCCTGTTAGGCTGAATTCAATGACTTGCAGTAATGTTTTTAATAGTTGTACATATTCTGCTTTCTTTGATCTGTATCAGTTCACACAAACATTCTCATATTTCTCTGAATTTTCATATTAATCATTTCTTACAGAACATTTTATCACATGCATCTTATTAGTATATTCAACCATTCCCCATTAAATGGGTGCTCCTTTTCATTCATCTGTTTTGTTTTTGCTACAATGCTCTTAATTTGGTATATATGGGACCTTTTGTTCTGATTTTGACCCCCTTTAGGGTACATAACTTTTAACAGGATAGCTGGGTGAAAGGGTGTCATTTTGTTTTTAGCAATGTTCCAAACCGTTTTCCAGAATTATTAGACCAACTACAACCTCTCTAACACTGTATCCATTTTTTAAGAATTTTTTTTGACCATGTCATGTATAAAGTGTCAAACTAGCTCTTCTGTCATTATGAAACACAAAAACATTTCCACTTCAACCTAAACATTGAGTTTTCTATAGGATACCATGAAGTGAAGGCTTCAGCTCCCCATCACTCCTGTGTGGCTATAAACTTCAACACTGACTAGCTGTGTGATCTTAGGCAAGTCAACTTTCCTGGGTTTCTGTTTTCTCACCTATAAAATGAGGAAGTTGGGCTAGATAATCTGTTGTTGTTCAGTCGTTTTCAGTTGTGTCTGACTCCTTGTGACTCCATTTGAGATTTTCTTGACAAAAATACTGGAGTGGTTTGCCATTTCCTTCTCCAGCTCATTTTACAGATCAGGAAACTGAGGCAAGCAGGGTTAACTGACTTGCCCAGTGTCACACAGCTAGTTAAGCATCTGAGGCCGGATAGTCTTCCTGACTCCAGGCCTAGCATTCCATCCACTGTACCACCTAGCAGGCTAGATAATC
>JAQQSZ010013892.1:0-11651 GCA_028646595.1 Phalanger gymnotis
AAAAAAAAGAATAAAATTAGAGCAAGAAATAGAAGTTGCAAAGATTCAAATTTAGATTTAATGTAAGGAAAAATTTTGTAGCAAATTTACTTTGGAAGGAAGTGGATTCCCCCTCACTGGAGTCTTCAGTCAAAGACTAGATGGTCAACTGCCATGTTGTAGTACGTTTTCTGTTGGAAATTTGGATTGGACTAGATGGCCACTGAAGGAAGTCACTCCCAAAGCTGAAATTCCATGATTCTAATTCTATCTCTTTAGGTTTAAAAAATCTACTCCCACACTCACAAAAGTGTTTCTCCACTCCCGCATTAGAGGTCCCCCTATACCTCACCCATGACATCTCCCTATTGAAAAAACATCTCTAGTCCCAAAATATCACATAGTACAACCCAATTTCCCAAGGAATACATCTCCTTTAGTCTAAAGTATTTTTGGAAGAAGCTCATGATGTATATTTAAAACATTTATTTCTTTTTTGTCTCTAGTAACAAAAGCCAGCATTTCCAATAGGATATTAAATAGTTGTAACTGGTAGCATCCTTGACTTTTGTTTTGTGTTATTTTATGGGAAAATGACTAGATAATAAATTTTTAGTGCATTAGCAGTAGACCAAGAGAGATGATAGTATTGATTAAAATACATATGGAGCATTATAACCTTTAGATGACCTTATTTTAGGAAAAACTTTGGCAAACTGGATTACTTCTAAAGGAAGGTGACCAGGATTGTGAGGGGACTCTAAATCATAATAATAATAACTCACATTCATATAGCACTTTAAGGTTTGCAAAGCACTTTGCTAATTTGATCTTCACAACAATAATAAGTGCTAGGAAATAAGTGCTATTAATATCATCCCCGTTTTATAGATAAGAAAGCTGAGATTACACTGAAGAATTGGCTGTGGACTGTCAGAACCTGACAGAACCTGAGACTGTTGTAGCCTAAACCAAGAGAGGTCTCCAAATGCCTGCTTTCCCCTGCCCCTCCACCAATGCATATGTAGTGTACTTGTATACTAAGTAAACTTGTTTTCATCTGTACAAAAATGTAAATTAGTTTTTGACCCATTGCCTTTTAGGAAGGGTAACACTCACTTCTGCTCCGGCAGATCACATGTAGGAGACAGGATCCTTCCTAGGTTTAAGGTTTGCTGCACTGTTCTCTTTTTTTATTTTTTGCATTGTGATTTGTTTAGTAACTTTAAACCTGAAGCATAGGGTTTGGTTTTGGTTTTGGTTTGGGGGGGTGGTTTGCTAGATAATTGGGGTTAAGTGACTTGCCCAAAGTCACATAGCTAGTAAGTGTCAAGTGTCTGAGGCTAGATTTGAACTCAGGTCATCCCGATTCCAGGGCCAGTGCTCTATCCACTGTACTACATTGCTCTTCCTAAAATGTGGTGTAAATAAAGTTTAGACTTGTCTGTTTACAAAAAAAAAAAAAAAGGTAATTTACCTAGGATGATATGACTCAAGTTTCAGAGGCAGGATTTAAATTCAGGTCTTCCTGATGTCCATTCTGGCACTCTATATACTGCAAAACCTAACTGATTTATAACATAAATCATTATATGAGGAATGTTTGAAGGAATTAGGGATCTTTAATCCACAAAAATAAGAATGGAACATGGTAGTACAATGCCCTTAGCTCTATTTTATAGATGAGAGCTAAAGTAATTCACCCAGGATCACGCAGCTAGCATCCAATCTAGGATTGTCCTAGAGTTGTTCAATATTTGGAGTTTCCATGTGAGAAGGAGATTTGACAGATTGCATGGATGAGAGAACAGAGCTAGGTCCAGTGGGTGAAGTCATGGAGTGTCATTGTGAAGAACAACCTAATAATTGGAGCTGTCTGATAATAAAATGGTCCACCTCAGTAAGAACCTTGGAGGTGTTTGGACCAAGTCAGGATAATTGCTTTTCTGGCTGTTTGTAGAGGAGACTCCTGCATGGGCAATAAGTTGAACTGACTTGTAAGATCTCTTGCAATTAGATTATATGACTTTAATCTAGTGTTTTGCCATTAAATATAATTTTGCATCTTAGTTTTCAAATCTATATTCCTTGTCCTTTCTGTCAGAAAAAAGCTCCTGTTGCCTATTTATTTTAGAGTTTTGTTTTAAAAAAAGAAAAACTTTGCCAAATATCTTCTCAGCATCAATCTTGAAAATTATAATACATTTTAGCATTTTCCTGTTATTATGATGTATTATGATGATAATTTTCTTTGTAAGACACCAGCCTTGCATTCCTGGGTTAAGCCTATCGTGGACATAATACAGAATTATTTTCATGATATAGTTTCTAAACCTTGCTAAAATTGTATTATGATTTCTCTCCTTTTGATGAAAGCAGCAATTTTTATTGTCTTGTTTTCTGAGTATTCAGTTGCAAGTCTTTTAATTGATTTCTGATTATCTAAGATTTGATGTATTTATAAACTCCTTCAGGTCACAGACCATATATTTTCCCTTTTGGTATAACTCTATTAGAGTTCACAGCTGTGCTCTGCACCCAATGAGCCCAGTATAACAATTTGATATTTGTTTGAAACACAGTGCATTAGCTATATATAGATAAGAATACAGTTCCAAGGTCAGGAAAAAAAGTGTAAAAATCTCTCCCACCATACATTTCCCAATTCTTCTCCTTTACCCACATCATGGAGACTTAAAGAAAGAAGAGAGAGGCAGCCCAATGTAGGGGAAATAGTCCTGGGAATCAGGATACTTGGGTTTGAGTGCCAAACCTGACACCAATAATAATAATAATAATAATAATAGCGGTAGTAGTAGTAGTAGCAGCTAACATGTACATAGTATTTTAAGATTTGCAAAGTGCTTTACAAAATTTTATCTGATTTGGTCCTCACCACAATCCTGCGAGGCAAGTTTTATTATTTTCCATATTTTACAGATGAGAAAACTGAGTCAAACAGAAGTTTAGTGACTCACCTAGCACCATAGGGCTAGTAAATGTCTGAGGCAGGGTTCAAACTGAGGTCTTTTTCGCTCTAAGTCCACTACACTATCCACTGTGCCACCTACCTTCCACTCGTGGTGTGTCTCTGGGCAAGTCACTTTAGCTTTCAATCTCCTTATCTGTAAAATGGAATGTAAAATATAAAATGGAATAGTTGTACTACCTGCCGCATGAAGTATCATGGCATAGGGGGCAGAGTGCCAGTGTCGGGAGTCAGAAGGACCTAGACTCAAGTTTGGCCTTTGTGAGTAGAGGAAAATCATCGTGGCCCAGGGAACTCTCTGAGACTAAGAAAGACTAAAAGATTTAGCAAAGTATATAGATGCTCACCAATGGAATCATGAGTCTAGATCAAAAACAAAACAAAATGAAACATCCACTATATATCGCAGAGGGTTGTTGTGCAGAAAATGTTGTGTAAGCCTTGCGCTACTCTCAAAATGAGCATATATTATTGAAAAGAACTTTAGGCTTTGCCACTCATTGTAGGAAAGAAAGATAATAGATTGAGGGAAGGGACAGTACAGCATCTTATCTAAACTTAACATCTTCCTCAGAGTTCATATATAGGAGAGACTTAAATATTTTGGGACTGAATTGTATGCCTGCACAAATGAATAATGAATGAATGAAAAACTAAGAAACTTTCAAAAAGCTATAGTATTGAGAAAAGAAAAAGCATTTACATTAAAATTACTGAATATTCAAGTAGGATTGCACTTGAAACACCAATAGCCCTTTTTTGACTGATTGTCATTATTGTCCTTGTAAATTTAGGCAGGGTCAAGTGTATGTCAGCAAGTCTGTGGAAAGCCATGATATAGTGTAAATATTCTTCAAGAGCTCTAGTTGTTGAGTGAATTTGGTACAAGTTCAAATGAAATATGATGGCCACACTTAGCCAAGTGGGTTTAACAGCTTTGTGTGTATTTTAAGGCACTAACTTGTGGGCTTGTTGTTGAATTTGAAGCTATCAGCAGCAGACCATTGCTTGTTGAGAGCCAAAATACCTTTCTCAAAACTCACTTTTGTTCTTATTGCTACTATCCATATTTCTGAAATAATATGCAATTAGATACAGTGATGACAAGCCTGTACAGCAAAATGTCATCTAGTAAACACTATTGGAGTCCTTTTAGAAAATCTGCTTTGAGTCATGGCTAATTGTAGCAAAATACTCTCATGGAATGAAGTAGCACCTACCTTGAACTTGATAAAGATTTTTTTAAATTATGTATATTTTTTCAATCAGCAAAAATCTGCCCTCTCTCCCAACCTACCCCCTACTCCGAATTTGAGAATGAAAAATAAACAAATCCCTTCTGATAACCATATATAGTCAAACAAAACAAATTTCCTCATTGGCTACATGTAAAAGAAAAATACAAAATATATGTACACGTATTGTGTATGTGCATACAAATACACACACATTTTATATATATTATATGTATATATTTATATATACACATATGTGTAGATATATAGATAGATAAATAGAGATAGATAGATAGATACATAGATACATAGATACATAGATACATAGATACATAGATACATAGATACATAGATACATAGATACATAGATACATAGATATATAGATACATAGATCTTATTCTGTACTCCAAGTCATTTCTCTAGCTGAAGCTAGGTAGCTTGTTTCATCATGAATCCTCTGGAACAGTGGTTGAACATTATACTGATCAGAGCTCCTAAATCTTTCAAAGTTGTCCTAAGATGGCAAATCAGGCAGCATCTACTGCAGATGCTATAGCCCAAGTGAAGGATCCTGGGAGGCTACAGAAGACTACCAACAAGCATTTAAGGCCTCGTTTGTTGTTGTCTGTCCTTTCTCAAAGAGACATCAGGAGGATGAGGTCTTGACTTTCAAGTGAATTGGGTTTAAGTGAGGCAAGACTGCACAAAGTCATCAACCTCACTCTTCTCCAGAGTCATTGGAGTCCAGTGGCAAGACACAGGTCAGGATGACTGGCAGTGGTCCTGGATGCAGTGGGAGACCTTGGCCTTTTTTAGCTAAGGTCTTTCTTGGGTCTCAGTTTGTCTGAGACAACACCTATTCAGTAGTTAAAGGCTATGTAAAAACTGAGACAAAAGATGGCCTAGTTTGTCTTCACAAATGAATCAGTCTGGGAGGTAAGCATTTACTATGTGCCAGGTGCATGGGGTGTTATAGGGGAACTAGTACCTCTGGTGTGAGGGCTTGCTGTGTCCTTTTCAGGGCTGCTCATGCACCTTGGTGTTCACCTTTCAACCCCTCTCCCCTGTGGTTCTGAGAAGGTGTAGCATGCACAATGGCCCACACCTAGGTAATCCGTCTCAGTAGATAAGCTGAACCAGGATGAGGGTAACCAAAGGGTAATGTTGTAAAAATGGCCAACAACGGGAGACATATTATATTGAGGTATCGAAGGAAAGCAAACTCCCTGTCCTTCTCAGGCCAGCCTCCCCCGAAAAGCATGTGCTTGAGGAAAAAGGAAGGGAGAGGTTGTATAGCAGTAGACGCTGCCTAAGATTGAGGAACTGTGTGAACTTCTCAGTTGCTTTACATTTCCTGAATTTTTATATTTTAATTTTTTGAATTTGAATTTAAAATTTCAATTTTTTGATGAATGTTTAGTAATTCAAAGGAAGATGGGGACAGGGAATAGACACAAAGCAGGAGCAGAAATCGTATATTTAGACACCGCCAAAAGCAGTCTGTGGGTGGTGACTACATGCTTCAAGGCAACTATTTGTCAAACAAATACAACACTAAGTGAGATAGTAAAGAAATTAGGGAACAAATCTGATAGGTATATATTCAGGCTTAACTGTTACTCACTTATTTCTTCGATCCATCTTTCATCCCTCTGCCTTCATTGTGCGTAGAGATGGTCATGTCATTTCTCCTCAGCAGTTCCCTATATTTTGTGGCTAATTCAATCTACTAGCTACAATATTGAGTAAAATATCAAGGAAACACTTTGGGGGAACAAACCTGAGAGGTCTGTATGAGAGGCAGTGTGTTAGAGTGAATAGGGAACCATCCTTGGAGTCAAGAAGAAATGAGTTCCAGTTGATACATATTGGCTGTTTGACCATGAACTTAATTCCTCTGGGTCAATTTTGTTGTCGTTCACTCGTTTCAGTTGTGTCCAACTCTTCGTGTCCCCATTTGGGGTTTTCTTGGAAAATATACTGGAGTGGTTTGCCGTTTCCTTCTCCAGCTAAACTCAGAGATGAGGAAACTAAGGCAAACAGGGTTAAGTGACTTGCCCAGGGTCCACAGCTAGTAAGTATCTGAGATTAGATTTAAACTCAGGTCTTCCTGACTTCAAGCCTGCTCTATCCACTGTGCCACCTAGATGCTTCACCATGTCAATAGTCAAAGGTTAAGAAACATTTGTCAAGCCTACTATGTGCCAGGCACTGTGCTAGGCATCTCTTTAAAACTACAAATGGCAGAGTAGTTACCTGCCTGGTTTGGTAAAAGGAGCTCTCACACCAACATTCCCTCATACCAATGAAATAATAGATTCAATTAAAAAAATTTTTGATCTATTTTTCTGGCCTTCAAGGTACTATATAATATGGCATTTCCCCCACTTCTCACACCTTATCTATTTCCTTCTTTGGCTGGTGAATTTCTGCCCGTATTTTGCCTGGTAAATTTTTGCCCATACTTTAAAGACCAAATCGAGTAGCTTCCATGAAACCTTTCCTGATATCCTTAGTCAGAAACATCTTTTCCCATGTTTGGATTGTTTTGGATGTTTTTAATGCACTTGTGATGCATTATTTTGTCTCTTAGCTATCTATATATCTGTCATGTCCCACACTAAACTGCAAATTCCATCATCTCAGGGACTAAGTATAATGGCAACTTTGTCACTTTCCCAGGGCCATGCCCAGTTTTCTGCATGCCTGAACACTAAAGGAACATTGAAATGAATTCTTTAAATATGCCTAGTGTCTGCCCGACCTTTTGGAAATTCTTCATCCTTCTAAAAGGTTAGAGGTGATTTGGGTGAACTCTATATTTGGCAAAGGAGTCCTATGCCTATTAGTGACTTTTTAGGGTCATTAGATAAGATCCTGTGATATTAGATTGGTTAGGTTTTCAAGGTTATCACTCCAAAAGCTGTGTTAAGAAGCACCATCATAAAAGTTATTTTGTTTTCCAATCAGTGGTTTTATTTCTCTATACCTGGCTCAACATCTTTCTCCAAGTTGTGCCTTCCATTGCACATCTGAGGAAGGGAAGGGAATAAGTCTTTGTATAGCACCTACTATGTGCTAAGTATTTTACAAATATTTCCATTGATCCTTGCAACAATGCTGTGAGATACATACATTTTGTGGTTGGGAAGACTGAAAGGATTTGCTCAGAATCACATGGGTGGTGTCTGAGACCAGATTTGAGCTCAGGTCTTGCTCACTCCCGGTCCAGTGCTCTATCCACTGAGTCATCTAGCTAGCAGGTGACTGCCAGATGTTTCTTACTTCCTTACAGTCAACAGAATTTTTTAAAGCACCTACTCTGTGTCTGGCAATGTGCTAAGCTTGGTCAGTCTCTTCTGGGTCAATTTGCATTTTTATAGCCTACTCTCTGACACAGATTGCTGTGTTTTAAAGGGCCCATACCCACCATCACCAAACTTTTATGAACACATTTAAAGAGCACATAGTAAAACTTTTAAAAAGATATAAAGTATTTTCTCTATAATCCTACTGAACCCAAAGATCTCTCTAGCACTGTAATAGAACTCACGGGATTTGTTAGCTCAATGAATGTGAGAGGTGAGGGAGAAGAAAAAATCAGGTGACTGTGAAGTTTTGAGTCTAAGTTATTCATCTGTGAGATAAATAAATCCAAAGAAGTATGATTTGTCAACACAGAAAACTCCCAATGTGGGAATTTCCTCCACCGAGGAAGATTTGAACCAATTGTTGACTAAGCCTTAGGGCAAGATTTCTTAACCTGGGGCCTATATACTTTTTAAAAAAATGAATAATTGTATTTAAATATGATAGATTTCTTTTGCATTCCTATGTATTTTATTTTATACATATTTTATACATTAATATATTTATGCATTTTATTTTATACATTTATTCTAGAAAAGGGTCCATAGACTTCACCAGACTACCAAAGGGTGCCATCACACAAAAATGTAAAGAACCACCCCCTTTCTAGGGAGATGCTAGGGGAGCACACATGTAAGGTACCTTGCCTGGGGTGTCACACAGCTGAGATTTAAAACTAGGTCTTCTTGATTCTGCACCCAAAATTCTATATATATCATATGTGAGTGCTTAACAAATAAGCTTCACAAATAACAGACAACTAATAACTATTTGTCAAATGATTATATCTAGTCTGACAAGCCAAGATTTAAGCACACAATTTTGGTTTCTAGTGGAGTTATGTTTCCAGGTCTCTGAACAAATCTGAAAGCTTTCCCCAGCACAAGTTGTGACCATAAAGTAGAAGACATTTTTATGAGTGGCTTTGTAAATAAACTGTGGAGAGTGTGGTGCATTTTACATTGGTTGCCATGGTAAAGAACATATTGTTTGTTGTTTTCAGTTAGGGGTTATATGGAAAGAGGGCTTCCAATGCTGTCTGTAATCTACCCAAATGTATTTTCAAACATCTGATCCCAGAGGATGACTGGCATAAGTCCCAAACTAAATAATGCAACTTTCACAGGGGCTGGGAATTGGACCTGTGATTTCATTGGCATACAGAACTCCCAGATGAAGAAAGGCCCTTTAGCATTACAGGCTGGCACTTTCTCTTCAACTTTTAGTCCCAAATAGATGATGCGGGCACTGAATAACTAAGTGACTTGCCATGGTTACCCAACCACTATATGTCATAGATGAGACTTGAATACAGATCTCCCAATATCAGAGACCACTTCTTATTCACTGTACCATGCTAACTCTCAAAACTTTAATAATGACTTACTAATGATATCATCATCATCATATTATGCTCAAGTGCAGTTTACAAAGACTAATGAAAAATCCTTTTGGTAGCTGGGTAGAAGGTATACTGGAAAAAAAGGATACCAGTTTTATAACTGGTATCTATATACCAGTTATAACTATGACTATTATAAGCTATTGAAACTGCCCAAGTAACAAAGGTCAAGTGCCTGAACTAGGGTGACAGCTGGGTGAGTGGAGAAGAGGACCAAATACAAGAGATGTTGTGAAGGTAGAAATAGCAAGATCTGGTAATGGTTTGGATATGTGGAGCAAATCCAACTATTCAGGAGGAATCTAAATAACACTCTAAGACTAGACAGGAAGAGGTCAAGTTCAGGAAAATAAGCAAAGGAAGGGAGAAGCAAGCATCTAACTTATATCTTCCCCAATGACAATCAAAGTGGTCTACACAGCATAGCACATAATGAAGTTTGTTGAATTGACTTCTTCAAACCAGAGAAACATGCCTAATGGCACGCCTCCAAATTCATTGAGATCCTTCATCATTCTGAGGAGTCCCTTGTCTCTTAGCTTCCCAGGTCATCTGTCTTAGTCTATTGATAAGAGGTGAGGTTAGATATAATAAGCATGGATAGATGTGGAGACGTTATCTGAAGTAATCAACAGAGCACCAACCCTGAGAAATTCCTGCCTGTGTCCTTATAAGCTCCATTTTCCTCTCGTGTAGAACTCTTGCTTCAACAAGTCTAAAACAAAACTCATTATGATGTCCCTAAAAACCCTTCCCTTTCTGAACTTTTTACTGCTGTTCACTGTTCTCTCAGTTACCTAGCTCACCCATCTCAGTGTCACACTCAACTCTCCCTCACCCCACATATCCAAACCATTACCAGATCTTGCTATTTCTACCTTCACAACATCTCTTGTGATCTCTTGGTCCTCTTCTCTACTCACCGAGCTGCTACTTGGGTTCAGGACTTCCCTTACTCATCCCCTCCTGCACTCACCCAGCTGCTACTTGGGTTCAAGACGTTGTCCCTGGTTACTCAGATTATTTCAATAGCCATATAACTGTATCTCTTGATTTCCCAGTCAATCTTCTACCCAGCTAAAAAAGTGATTGGGGTGGGGGTGGGGGGGGCGGGCAGCCAAGATGGCAGCATGAAAACAGGGACTCGCTTGAGCTCTCCCCCAAATCCCTCCAAAAAACCTGTAAAAAATGACTCTAAATAAATTCTAGAGTTACAGAACCCACGAAATGACAGAGTGAAACAAGTTGGCCTGGATGGTCCCTGGGAAGCGTCTATCACACTGTGTTGGGAGCAAAGCACAGCCCAGCCTGGGCTGCACCAGGAAGAGGCCAGGCCAGAGTAGACCGGGCAGAGCAGGCCTCAAGGCACTGACTCAAGGCAGCTATGGCAGTTTCCACACTTCTCAACCCAGAAACGCCAAAGACAACCCAGCAGGTCAATGGAAAAACTGTTGGACCTGGGTGAGAGAAGTGTGTGGTCCACATCCCACCTCCCCAAGGTGGCAGCAGCAGCAGCTGCAGCAGCAGCAGCAGCAGCTGATGCTTCCAGAGCTCCAGGCTCACAGATGGTGGGGGGAATCAGGTGGCTGATCAGAGCAGGAGTGCAGAAATCTCTTTGCTGGCATGGAGGCAGGGTTCTCTTGCTTTGCCCTGCTTGGATTTGGGTCACAGTCCTAGTTGGCAGTTCTTGGGGGAGGAGAGGGAGCACCGGTGTGGCGGAGCTTGTGGTGGCTGTAGAGAGTGAGTCCTCCTGCTAGTTACAAGGCAGAAAGGAGTGCTTGCACTAACAGAACAGAGCACAGGACAGGAGAAGAGTATCATACCACTTCAGAATAGAAGTAGCTCTGAAAACAGCAGCACAAAACCTCTGAAGCTTGGGACAGAGCACTCCCCACTCTGGAAGTAGTCATACCCCGACAAAGAGCCCAAAGGCAAAAGACAAAGAGTCAAAAGTCAAAAGCTCAAAATTAGCTGGGAAAATGAGCAGGCAGGGTAAAAGGACTCAGACTCAGACTATAGAATCTTTTTTTGGTGACAAAGAAGATCAAAACATACAGCCAGAAGAAGACAACAAAGTCAAAGATCCTACATCAAAAGCCTCCAAGAAAAATATGAATTGGTCTCAGGCTACAGAAGAGCTCAAAAAAGATTTGGAAAATCAAGTAAGAGAAGTAGAGGAAAAATCAGGAAGAGAAATGAGAGTGACACAAGAAAATTATGTAAAATGAGTTAACAGCTTCCTAAAGGAGACCTTAAAAAATACTGAAGAAAATAACACCTTAAAAATAGACTAGGGGCGGCTAGGTGGCACAGTGAGTGGAGCACCGGCCATGGAGTCAGGAGGACCTGAGTTCAAATTGGGCTTCAGACACTTGACACACTTACTAGCTGTGTGACCTTGGGAAAGTCACTTAACCCCAATTGCCTTGCCTTCCCCCCTTCAAGCAACAAAACAAAACAACAACAAAAAATAGACTAACCTAAACATCAAAAGAGCTCCAAAAAGCCAATGAGGAGAAGAATGCCTTGAAAGGCAGAATTAACCAAATGGAAAAGGAGGTCCAAAAGACCACTGAAGAAAATATTACCTTAAAAATTAGATTGGAGCAAGTGGAAGCTAGTGACTTTATGAGAAATCAAGATATTATAGAACAGAACCAAAGAGATGAAAAAATG